>JAUZNJ010026586.1:0-12290 GCA_034780135.1 Jordanella pulchra | reverse complement strand
ATCTATCTTATAAAATTCACCACTAAGTCCAGGAAAGTTGTGTTAATGTAAACAATACTGTGAAAGGTGTGATTTGATGAATTGGACCATGCTTACTGTACGTTGCGAGGTTTGGACCACGGCATGTCTCTAGTCTCCTTCAAGCCCATCCTCAGACCGTTGAAAGCTCCCAGTGCAGCTCCTGTGTTAGTAAGGCAAGAGATAAACATAATATTCACAACATAACCAGTATCGTTTCTACTAAACCTACGAATAAATAAACAGATTGGAGCCGGTTAGTTTTCCCTTAAACAGTAAAGTTTAACGATGCACGATAATAATATGCATTTCTGGGTCTCACTAAGAGTGTCCAGATACAACTTTTTCATTTCTGATACAGTACCGATATTGCAGCTTTGAGAAATTAACCGATATTGACCCGATCAAATATTAGCATGAATCCTACCAGCTTTTATTACTTTTTTGAATCTGTAGATTGTTACAGAAGGATTGATCAGGTAATAGTACAGAAACATGGAACAAAAATCAACAACAAAAGCCATGAAAACAACTGAGCCATGTAAACAAATTCAATAAGTTACAGAAACTTGTAACTGAAACAAAATGTTTCTATCAGCTTGAAAATCTCAAAGATTTCAGATGCCGGCCAATAAAATTTGATATTAGGTTTCTGGTTAAAATCCGTCCGATATTAATATCATTTCGGGACATCCCTAATTCTTGCTGTTTTCTGAAGCTCTTTTATTCTGACAGTGGAAGACAACGTATGATTAGAATTTTTTTTTCAAAGAAGGTTTATTGTGGGAAAAGGTTTTAAGCAACTACAACTCAGATGAGGATAAACTAACAAAAACAATCTAAGCTCGTTTTAAAAGCAGACAGCTCCTCACCAGTCATACATGATCCTCCAATGGTGAAGAAAGCCAGCTCAAACCTTCCTCTGGTCTTATTGGCCCCTGTTGGTAAAATGAACTCATCTGTGTCCTAAAAATCATACACCTCAGATTAATACAGGCAAAAACAACAAACACGATTATTAATTAACACGCAACAGTGAGATCAAGCCCACCTGAACCAGATAACGGGGGTCGACGTTGAGGTAGGGAGAAAGAGGACTCATTCCTGTTACTGGAATAACCACATCACCATTTTTCAAATGTTTATAAGGGGTTTAACTGTAACATTCAGTATGTGAGCAATACAACAGCAGCTAACAAGCTAGCATCACACGATACTTACGTGGGACACCGGCGAGCTCTGTGTTAGAGTATTCGGGTGCACCGCCGCCAAAAAGACCCCCGAGACCCGCTTTGAATCCTCCCGATCCCTGTGAGTTGTTGTCCATGACTGTAAACCTTCCTGGAGACTAGAAGAAGCTAGCCGAGGTAAGCTAACCTTAGCAAGGAAATGTCGTAACAGCACAGTAAACGTACTTCGTAAAAAACGTATTGCTAGATTTATCTACCTAACAAATGATACTCTTATATTAACGTATATTGTTATAATTGTTTTTTATTGTTATAGTTTAATCCCCCCCTGCAATTTTCTTTTTGATAATTTTCTTATTTAAACAAACTGTCAAGCTTCCCCTGTTATCATGTCCCTGACCTCCAACAGCACGCTCTACCGTAAAGCGACAACCGGTAAAGAAATGGTTACGTCAACAACGTAAAACTTCAAACTGTACATTAAAACTCTCAATTCTTAAAAGAAATTTCTTCATAATCTGATATATATATTTGTATTTTTAGATTTAAGGAGAATTCAACAAATAACATGTTTATTTTTATTTAATCTTTAGATGTATCACAAACAACGACACCTTCACGGATCTACGGAAGAGTGGTTGCCCCTTTGGGATAATACGATAGCCCGTCCGCCATATTGTGAATGGCACGTTCATCCAGAAGTACGCTTTGAAACGGAGTTTTTTTCAGCTAATTTTTATAACCATTTTATGTCTAAAATAATTTAGAATGGTTTTCGTGAAAGGGCTGTTCAGTATAATCAAATCAAAATGAGGAAAAGCAACATATTTGAAACCCAATCTGCTTAAAATGTAATTAAATGTAGCTTAATTAACCTATAATAATTGTCAGAATCATTGTGTTTTATGCTTTCAAAGTTTTTCAATTGAGTTTTCTTTGAATGAAATCTCATTGTTATAGTGGTTGTTTTAATTATTGTTATTTGTTGTTGTTGTGGTTTTAAAACACAACACTGGTAATAACTTTTCAAGTTTTTATATGACTTGACATTTATCAATTTCTTTATAATAGGATATTACATCATAATAAAAAAGAGTCTCATAAGTACTTGATTTGGTTATACGTGTGATTGCCAAGTCAAAATAATGCAAATGATTATGAGGTTTTTAAGTTATAATTAAACAATATTTTATAAATGTGATTTAGATTTCCCTTCCTCATGACAGAGTTTTCATTTGTTTTCTCAACATGAACTATTTTCAGCTAAACATCAGCTAAAGCTTTTTAACTTCAAAAATAGGATTTAAACTGTGAGATTAATAAGCCGTTACTTTTGAAGTAGATATTGTTATTATCATTAAATATATTTCTGATTTTACGTAACAGCTCAGAACATTAATGAAATGTGTTCTTCTCAAACTGTATTTCAAAAATGAAATCTATAAACCTTAAAAAAGTCTATGGAAGGATTTTTAATTTCATATTCTTGTTTTTCTTTTTCTGACCTGTTGGATCTTATTGAAAGCAGCTGTAGTTCCTCACATGTCACACAGGGAAGCAGCAGAGAGTCAGCAGCCCAGATGAGACCACATCGGGTCAGACTCGCTTAGGCCGGTTCTCTGCTGACCCCTTTCTAATTAGATCTGATTTGATAAACTGATTTAAGTTTAAAGTGAGCCAGGAAATGCAGATACCAATTAAACAGCGTGGGATTGCCAGTAGTTGCTGTAGAGACGTTAAACTGGTTTAAAGACAACTTCCAAATGATCTGTACCTTCTGCACCTTTATTATGCAACTGAAGCTCAGAACATTTTTTGCATGAATATAAGCTCCCAGATTCTCCGCAGCTCTGTCCTGGCGGCCATCTGCTGTCGTCTGAAGACACAGAAACTCTGAAGGAATGATTTGTGTTGAATTTCCCAAATAACAGAGCGTCTTATTTAGCTGCTGCCATTGTGTGTGAGCACTGAGAAGGGGCCAAGCGAAGCCATGAAGTTTGCCATTGTCGCCCAGTGTGGGTGTTTTCAGACTCTCAGGCATGATGTGTGTGAGTTAGTGTTCTGTGTTGCTGCCCAGTGTGCCCACTGTCTTTCCCACAATGCCCCATTCAGCTGTGGGCCTCTCTCTCTCTATCTCTCTCCTCACTCCCAGACTGAGCTGCTACACATTTTGTGCTTCTGGCTAATCATCATGATTGGGATACAAACCACATTTCTACTTGTTGGCTGGAATAGCTGTGATGTCATCTTTGCTATCTTTTTCAGGAACTTTTCATCCTCTCCTTCCTTACTTCCTACTTTCTCTCTCTCTCTCTCTCTCTCTCTCTCTCTCTCTCTCTCTCTCTCTCTCTTTCATTCTGTCTCTGAGCTCCCAAACACAAAAGACAGAGAGGCCACGACAGGACCCCAGTGTAAGCTGGTTGACAAGGAAACAGTGTTGGGTCTTTAAACTGCCTCCGAGGGTGTGTGGAGTTAGGGGGAGTTGGCCTTATTTACATGGGAAGAGGACAAGGGAGAGAAAGGAGAGAAAGACGGGTTTGAAATACAACTTTTGAGCAGCTTACAGGACTAAAATCCCTCCTCCTCCTCCGCTCAGTCATCAAACATTTACCAGGCAGAAGAAATCTGGAGCTGTTCATTATGTGAATGCATACAGTGTTTTTTCTCATTATAGATTTCTCATGTTAGATAACCAGAGTAAATACAAAATGGGCTTTTTAGTCAGGAGTTACTGCATTTTGTTTACAAGCTGAGTTCAGTTCCAAAAGCCACATCCAGGCCTGATCTGCTGTTTCTGGGGCTTTGGGACTGAAGCGGACCACAGTCCTCCATAAACAGGGGTGAACGTTCATAGAGGGGTCCGATCAACGACTCCTCGACGGAGCAGCAGCAGAACAACAACAGCTTCTCTTGCCTCAGATAAGGTCAGAGTTTAAGGGTAAAAAATTAGAAGCAGAAACAGTAGAAATGGTCAAAGCTACAGCTGAGCCTAATGGAGGTCTCCTAAGTTTGGCCAAAAGCCTTAAATGTGCTGCAGACCGATGCTTCATCTGGAATAAAACTGCAGCTTTTGATCCACAAAACACCATGAAGACAGTCAACCATGACGCTGGTCATCAACGTTTGTGCAGGTTTTGGACCTGGAAGGTTTTCTGCAGTGGATGGAAGCATTAAAGTCCTGCGGGAGAATATTAGGCCATCAGTCTGTGACATTGTGCTAGAAAACCCCTCAATGTGGCTGAAATAAAACAAGTCTGCAAAGAAGGGGGTCAAAACTCCTCCAGATGTTAAAGACTTACTGCCAGTTCTCATAAACATTTGATGGCAGTTAAAGGTCTGAGGTAGAAATCAGTTTTCCACTCAGACCCAGGTTGGCCTTTTCCTCCTTAATAAATCAGATATTGTCAATAGCTCTGCTGTTGAGTTCCTTATCCCTGGGGTGTGATGCTTTCTGAGATCTGTTGGCCTACTTCATGTTGTCAGACATGGTCCATGTAAGTGACTTTATTAATTTGCAGATGTGTGAGAAAAGAGAACGTCAATCAAAGGTTATTTATGAAAGAAAAGGTATTTTTTCTTTTTACTCAGACTATCTCTGTCAGTTATTGGAATTTTAACATGTGCTAAATACATTTTCACAGATATATGATGCATGTTGACCCAACCTGCGTTTTCCTCTGTTATTTTCCTCGCAGACAATGAGACACACACT
Organism: Jordanella pulchra; assembly: GCA_034780135.1. Taxonomy (NCBI): domain Eukaryota; kingdom Metazoa; phylum Chordata; class Actinopteri; order Cyprinodontiformes; family Cyprinodontidae; genus Jordanella; species Jordanella pulchra. The sequence goes on along the minus strand of JAUZNJ010026586.1, from coordinate 7,370 downwards.
GAGTAACTTTAACTGGGAGCTGTGGGAGTGCTGGGCCCCTGGTGCTGGCCGCGGTGCGAGATGACTGCAGAATACATTAGCAGCTGCTTTTAAGAGGCTCTCATTCCAGGAGAACGTGGGGATGAAAAACGGCACAAAACTGGAGAGAAAACAGGAAAAGCAAAGAGCGGAGCCCACGCTCACACACCCATCCCAACACTCATGCAGCCCCCACCCATTATAATCCACCCCCACCCCTCTTCTCCTCTCTCACTATCTCCACTCGTGCTCCTTCCTGTCCAGAGGATTGTCAGCAGTGGTCACATTATGTCCTTTCACTGTCTGTGATCAGGGGGCTGCAGCAGCAGAGCGGGCTCAACTCCAAACATGAAGTTCAATATCACCCCCCCACCCCCAAGCTTTACAATGAAAGCAGGAAGGGCAGGGAGAGGACGAATGAGCCACCCACTGCTGCTTTCACCACTGAAAACCTCCGTGTGATTCTCCTTTTTCTTTGCGGTGCGTGTGAAACTTTTACATCAGGCTTTAAAGGCTGTTTTCTTCTCCAAAAGGTTCAACTGTGTGAAAAAAAAGTGCTGTAAAGATGAGCTAAAGCAAATGTTAACCACCAGACATGTGTAGGGTGTTCTTTTTCCCCAGAACTGTAGGGACAGGCTGGGATCCTGTCTAATATTTACTTTTGCAGATGTTCGAGGGCGAGCTTGCACAATCAATTTTCCTTCAATTCCCCGGTCAGCCGGCCTTCAAACCTGCAGCCCCCCCCCCTTTTTTTTCCTGTTAAACATGTGCATGCCTTTGAGAAACCATGGTGAGCTGGGTGTTTTCTTCTCTCTTATTACCCTCTTGGATGTGTGTGTGATGTCTGCTTGAATTAAACAGGAAGAAAAAGCAGAAAAGAAGAAGTGGGGGAAAAAAACACAGTTTGGCCTTTTCCCTGCATTCTGCTTAAATAGTCCACTTGGTGTTTGTTTTCTTGTATTTTTTTTTAAATCCTTTGCGTATCTAAGGGGTTTTCGGTGATTAGTATGCAGAAAGGAAGCTGTTTTACATAATTAAGAGCTACAGAGAAGAAGCAACAAAGTTTGTTAGTTTCACATCTAAGAGTTTAATGGTGAACAAAGAGTTATTCTTCAGATAAAAGTTATAAGATCATCATTCATCACATATTTTCCCATCTTTTTAGACATACTTTAATTCTTTAAAGAGGAGGCAGAGACAGATACCATTAAAGTGGTTAATAATCACAGAAGTGGCAACAGTTAGTAACCTACACTCGGCACCAAAGAGTAGATTAATCTTGAACTACACTGTTAATTGTCACACTCCTTGTCGTACATAAAAAAGGCACAAAAGGCAAGCGATGGGGATCTCAAAGGCTCAGAAAGTTAAAACCTCCAGTTTATCAGGAAGCGATAGGTGACCTAAAACCAATTCTCTCCATAATAAGGCATAATTCCTCTGATCTGAAAATGTCATTTAATGTTGTTTTTTTCTGCCGTACAAAATAGAATATAAAAATACAATAAAAACTTGTTACAGAAGTTATGACTGCATGGTTTTCTTTCATATGAAGGCATCACTGGTTTGCATGAGTGAAAGTTAAAATGTGCTTTCAGGTAAAAGGCAGATACACAAGCAAAACAAAAGTAAACAACAAACAGCAAGAAAACAAAGATAAATATAACACTGTTCTAGTTTTAAAGATGCTTTTTAGTTGCTGCATCAATGCTCTGATGATAAACTGACAGATAAAGATGAAAATAATCGCACCCCTGCAAAAAACATATGTTTAAAAAAAAGTCTTAAAATAAATTTATCTTTTATCACAGCAGCATAATTTAAGAAACTTCACCCTTTAAATTTAGCTTATTTATTCAGTGGGGAAAATGAAGATATTTAAGTTTTGTAAAAAAGTTGCAAAGTCAAATTTTTTTCTTGTACAAAAACCTTTTTTTTAAAAACTGAATTTTAATGTTCCTAAAGTAGAAATCTGACTTGAGCCACACATATTTTAAAACCAATTTAAATGACTGAGCAATCTAAGCTGAAAAGTACATCAGGTCCACTATTCAGTACGGTGGAGGTTCAGTGAGGCTGTGATCTGCCTTCTGAAATATCTTAAGATGAACCAAACAGAGTGTAAGGCGTCATACAGAAGCATCAGCAGTAAATGTTTGACAGATTCTGCCAGGAAATGAAAAGTAGGTCAAAAACTTGGTGTTTTAGCTGCATGTATCAAACCATTGGGCCAGATCGACCCATTGGGCCATGGAAGTAGAAGTACTTCAATTAAATGATTGAAAATTCAAACAAATGTGAATTTCTTTAAAATACTGTAATAAAAAATGAATTTATTTTGTATTTTTTTTCCATATCTTAATATAAGAGGTTTGCATCTGTATTTTGGCACTAAGAATAAAGATTCGGACTGAGACACATTTCCTAAAATGTTCAATTCATCCAGATGAACCTCATTAGAGCCAGTTTGTGTCTGTGTACAGAGAAAGTATGGAAGGCCAAAGGTGACAAAAAACAAATCATTAAATAAGTTCTTAATGATCATTTCTATGATAATGGAAAACTGACAGTATAAACTAAGCATTTAAACAACTTGATATTTCTGCAAACATTTTAGAATCAGAAAACTGAATATTTAAAAGTGAAAATTTGTAATCAATTTTTGCATTCATGCTGCTATAATCAGACATAAACACTTTAATGGTTGAAGTGTTTTATATCTATTGTGCTACATTTCAAGAAGCTGCTAACATCTGATTGGTTGAACTCAGGACCAATCACCTTGTCTTTAGCAGTATTAGCCCCGCCCACTGAATTTAAGCAGGGTCAGAAAATGCAGAATTAAATATTCTCATTTCCAGGACTATGTAATAATGTTATTAGACATGATTTAAATCATTTAAATAAATACCAATTTTATTTTGTATCAATTTTTAATCATTTTATGTTAACATATATTAATTTGTTAGATCTTACTGAAATGATCACATGCATGATTGTTTTTTTATCAAATTATTAATGAATTGCTTTATGACATTTTCGGTCTTCTACATTGACTCCAGATATTTGAACTGTGAAAATAAAACCTGCGTCTGTGTAACATTGTTCGGTCGATCTCAGTAAAGGCACCGTTGTTCAAGCTCATGCGATACTGTAGTGTGAAACAGGCGAAGGCATCGTTGTGAAAAAGTCACGTTTCTTGTTTCTGGGTGTGAGTCTGCAAAGGATTCCAGTTTATCATTTGTTTCCGTTCACCCTTCGCTTTGTGGTGGAAACGGTTCTGTTCTTGCATTTCTCTTTTCCTGAATGATGGCTTTTTCAGAGTTAAGCTGTGATTGGTTTTTGTTTTGTTTATATATGCATAATTTACCACCACTGATAAATGTCACATTGAAGGTGAAATGCTCTTAGATAAGCAGTCACCAAAGGGAAAAATGTAATAGAATCTTAGCATGTGTCCCACAGTTTAGTGTTTATGGAGGGTTTTCTTTTTTGTGCTGATAAGTAACACCAGTATCAGTATATTAACAATGTTATTAATAGTCATTATTGCGTGGCATGGCAGCTCAGAGAGACAGGAATCAGTTTAGGAAGCCTTTCTCCAGTTTGAGGCCCACCCCTCTTGTAAAGCCAAACGACTTTCACCGATTATAATTTCAGGATTTTCAGAGGGGATCTTAAACTAGCTTTGGGATTTTAGAAGGAAGGCACGTTTGGTAAAATGATGGGCGTTTTGAAGGGGGTTTTGGGTGGGGGTCCTGAGGTTTATTCCTGGGGTCGCTGTCGTCTGGTGGGCTGGTTTAGACAGAGGCAGCAGCAGCAGCAGCCGGCTTGTTCCCAATGTTCTGGTCTCTTGTTGGCTGAGCCGCGGGCCAATGAACACGCCAGCAGGCGGAGATGGGTGGGTCATCAGTGGGCGGAAAGGTCAGAAGGTCAGGGGGCGGGGCGGGGCGGAGGGGGTGGGGTCATGGGTTAGTTGCCGTGGCAGCTAGAGTTAGACGGACAGAGACGGACAGACGAGGAAAGGAAACATAAAGGGCACATAAAAGGGAGGGGGGGGGACATAAAAAGAAAAAAAGATAGAAGAGAGATTAGTGTCAGCTAGTGGCGTCGGGATGACAACAAGGCAGATCTAGTGCAGTCCGCGCAGCGTGAGGGTCGTTACAAAACGCCTCCATGAGCAGCACAGAACCTTCCCCAAAGACTCGCTTCAAGCCGGGGTGTTGAGGCGAGGAATGGCGGCTCAGAGCTGCTCCCATGGAGGCGTCTGCAGGGGTTCCCCTCCTGCTGCCAGACGCTGCTATAGTAATACTACTCATGCTAGCTGGGCTACGTCTAGCACAGACAGACAGTGAAACCATGGAGGAGAGAGGGAGGCAGCATGGTTTCATGTGGGTGAGAGAGTGACCTTTATGTTCTCCAGGCCTTTCACTGCCTGGCAAGTACAGCTATTGTTTAGAGCAGCAGCAGGAAGATCTGGATGATTAAGAGTCGTGATTAACTGATTATTGGTTTACGGGTCCGTCTCAATAAAGTAGAATATCAGTGATAGTGGGACTTCTTTACAGTCATTCAGTTAAAAACAAAGTTAATCTCATATATTCAATAGATATAATACAAACGGAGTGAATTATTTCAGGTGCTTTGATGATTATGGCTTAATGAAAACAAAGGAGTTAATTTTCTCAGATCATAATACGGCCTAAAGGAGATGACGGCTCTCAGACTCTACCGAGAGCCACAAACACTCTTTGACTCCCAGGTGTATTGATGGAAGGTTTAGTGGAAGGAAAACGTGAGAAGAATAAAGGCTATTAGGGATGAACACTGAGTCTCTGGATGGAGGATTTTGCATTCAAACAGAATCAAAAGAACGTTTTAATCAGAATCAGGAGGGAAAGCGAAGAACAACAGGATCCAAACTGCCTACGGTCCAGAGTCCAGCTCCCACAGTCAGAGAGGATTTGGAGAAGCACATCATCTCTGAGCAACCTGGATTGGACCATTTTACAGCTCTTTGTGCTTCTGTTGCTCGGAGGTTTTATTGAGAGGTGGTTTATTAACAGCCAATATTTGGCAGCTGCTCACACTGCCAACATTACCGTGTTTGAGATGTCAGCAGCCTCGTCTGACCTAAACCTCACAGAGTATCTGTAGTATGGCCCTGCCGCGCCGCACCGAGGCACCGAACCAAACAAAAGGAGCCCCAACCGAGTACTGAGTTAACTCATGCTGCACAAAACAATTTTTATTTGTTCTTATGCAACATTTCTGTTGCTTTCAGATGATTCTTTGGGGGTTTAATTAGTCAACAGCCAGAATCTTTCCAACACCTGAAACATTTCACTCTGGCTGTAATTAATACCTCAAAAGAGTCACTTTTTAAAAAACTGAATTCCTGAAATAAAGTCTTCAGTGACGCTCTAATGTATTGAGATGCACCCGTTTCAGCTATGAAGTATTAGAGCAGCGCCTGCTGCAGTAAAGACAGTGATGAGAGGTTAACAGATGATTTTAGAAGGACTCCAACAATTTCACAATAAAAAAGACTAAACTACAAGAATTTTCAGGCTTTGGTTTGCTTTAGAGATTTGTTTCAATACTCATCTTTATTGCCTTTTAGTGTTTTTTTGTCCATCTTATACAACAGGAGCACAACTGCTCGCAAACACACACACACACACACACACACACACACACACACAAGCATACATATATATATATATATATATATATGTATATATATGTATATACACACATACATATATATAGTAGCTAGCTAATCCATTTTTCCATTTCTATTGCATATAACAGTCTGGAGGCCTGCGAAATCGAGAAGGTCACCTCATCTTAAATACACAAAGAAAAACACTGCCTTCATCGTCACCTTTGCGATGACTAAAACAGTAGTAGCTACACACTTTTGAATACAGTTTACATGGAGACACTTCATCTATAAAAAGCATATATCATAAAACAAAACAAATTTACAAACTAAAAAACAAAAACAAACTACAGGTATTTCCAAGCGATCTTATTCTGTAAGCTTCATTTAAGCACTTAAATCTTTCAAATCCCTATATACAAATTTATTTTTGCAGCTAAATACATGGTAACAGCACCACTCTGGCTAGGAAATAAATGAAAGATGTAAACAGTCCCAATGATAAAGTCCAGTGGGCGACTGATAAGACCACAAACAACAGTATTTCATACAAAAGAGCTCTTAACACAGACTTCAGTAGTTAACACACGCTGTGTTTTCTCATAGTTAACTTTAACCGTTACGTAAGAACTGGGAATGACACAGGATTTAATTCATTATATATAGAGATAGATAGATGTATAGATATGTGTATAAAAACAAAACAAAACAATAGAAAACTGTGGAAATCTAGTGGAATGAAGTTGAGCATAAATAAAAGTTTCCACATAGTTTAGGTGATGAGAAGTAGTACCGAGGAGGAGAAATGTAAAGTTTCCCAAAGACGACTCAGAGGCGTCACGAGGGCCAGGTCACATGAGCGGGCCCCCGGTCCCCCAGGCCGCAGCTTGGAGCAGCTGTCATTTAGCCTGGTACGGTTTCATCTTTTCTCTCTTAAGGCATGCCGTATTAAGGGACTCATGTAAACTGAAATTGGTCCGTTGGTCTGCATGCACACGCACACACCGAGGCAAACACACACACACAGAGTGGCTGGTGAGCTAACTAACCTCTGTCTGTGGTCACTACCCTTTGGTAAGGATGGATTCTCTTGTCGTGGCGTCGTACCTTAGTGGTCATGGCACCTGCTAACAGCCATTGATATTTCCCCCGAAAACAAAACACAGAAGGGTTACTGGTCAGAAAGACAACAGACAGCCCCACCCATGGCACCAACGTCAGTGACACCAGGAATTTACCAGGCACTCCAGGCTGAGGGTGAAAACAAGTGGAAAATAAAAAAAAGAAACAAAACCAAAACAAGTTGCCTCTAAGAGCTAGAATCTTTTGTTGTTTTGTGGTCCTCTGCTTCCTACAGAAATCATTAATCCACACCGCTAGTCCTCAACTAAGCTCCACTAGTAGAGTCAAAATCAGCTTTTTAAGCAAAAGACACGTTTATAGCTCTGTGATCAAAACAAGCTTTTACCATAATGTTAGATCGCAAACAGCAGCCCTAAAACATCTACAGGTTCACTAATAATATGTTAAAAATTACAAGCAGAAGCTGAGTCATTATAAACAGGTAAGTAGTTTTCACACCACAATGCTAGTCTGCTAATACAAAAGAGGGAAATTAAACGTGGAAACAAACTGACTCCCTGCTCTGAGGGAAAACTACACGGGTTTATGTGTGTGTGGGGGGGGG
>JAUZNJ010026575.1:0-16676 GCA_034780135.1 Jordanella pulchra | reverse complement strand
GTGCAGGGGACGGCGCGGTTACGTATGAAGAGGGGGGCGGCGCAGGCGTGGGCAGGAGGCGGCGCTCATTTGGATCATGTATGATCTTTTTTTAAAGTTCCAATTTTGAGAGAACCGTGGTGACCAGTCGAGCTCCGAGGCTACCCACAACCATGGCTAACGTTAGCCCGTCAGCAGCAGCCCTCTCTAGGCATAGCTGTGTTTGAAGTTTGTTTTAATTAGCATAGGTCCATTTTATTTGTGTTTATCTGACTGTTTTAATTCAGCTACACTGGAGTTTTTCTTTCTTTTAGGCATAAAAGGTCAATTCAAGGTTAAACAACCCCATGTATTTCAATTAGGTCTGAACTTGTACAAGAACATTTCAAAAACTTTTTTGACCCGCTAAGAGATGTACTCTCTCATATGGTATGGGTCATTATTCTGTTGCATAACACAGGAGCTTAAGATCCATAATTGATGGTTGGCCATCATTTTTTAGAATTTCATGGTAGGAGCTTAATTCATTTTATTCCATTGTTATCCCTATTCTTAAGCAGAATAGCAAGTCATCACACCATCACCACTGCCTTTTTTTTTTTTACTGTTGGCAAGATCTGTTTTTTTTTTTACTTTTTCTCATTGAGCTTTGTAACAAGAAGCATGCCCTGCAAAACAATGCAACTCTTTTTTTTTTTCCCCTCACTCCACAGGGATTTTTTTCTAAAGACATGGATTGTCCATATCTTTCACAGTGAGGTGGCTCCCTTTATTCTTTTCTTACAGTTGCTTTTGCCATGGACGTCCAACTCATGAATACCGTTTGGCACAGTTTCTCTCTTACCTCTGAAACATGAGCGGATTAAATGTTGTCACTAATACTAACTCAAGCAGATGAAATCTGCAGAGCTTTAGGACTTGTTCTTGGTTTTGTTGTGGACTCCTCTGTGAGCCGATGTTCTCTTGGAGTAACTCTGGTTGGGTTGAGCCCTATTGGATGCTTTATTCTTATTGGGCTTAATGACTCTTTGGTTGATTGAAGTTTCAGTATCTTAAAATGGGATCTGTTTGATCTCCTATACTGATAGTTGCAATATTTTTCATTAGTTCAGCTATGATTTAACATTAAAGGTCCAGGGTAGAAAAAAAAGCTTTTAATTCTGTCAGTAAATAAATTCATAACTTCAAAACTAAAAGAGGTTATCTCTTTTATTTTTAAAATTTGAAACATTTAGGTTGGCAAAAACAAAAAGGAAATATTGTCCAAGGGTGTAAATACTTTCTCATAGCACTGTAACTTGTCTTAAGAGCGGCAAGAAAAAAAAAAGAAAAAACTCCTTCTGAACGCAGACATCTGACCCACGGGCACGTTGAGGGCTGCTGACACGTTCAGATTTGATTATAATGAGATGGCCTTATCGAGTTTTTCAGCAGATAAGTTTAGACAAAAGACTGCAGAGCGAGTGTGGCATAATGAGAATGTCAACTGTGCCTCCTTTGCCCTTCCTCTTGTTCGATAATGAAACACAAACAAAAATGTTTTGTATTTTTATTTTTTTTGGGAAAAAAAAATCAAGGCTGCAGTGCAGGAAGGTCTTACAGTCATGTGTGTTTGGCTTTTTTTCTGGACACATTGAAAAGTTAGTTTTGACTTTCACTATGTCTCCTTGTCTCTTCATCTCAATATGAATTAGCATTGTAGGCTGTTGGCACCCTCTGATGCCCTAACAAACATGCAGTAGCACTTCCTGTCAATTACCACAATAAACCCAAAGCCTTGACAGGTGTGGGAACATCCGCACAGATCTGTTCACGCTCACAAGAACTGACAATGGAAAGATGTGAAGGACTTTTTTTTTAACCTATCAGTCTAGGAAAGTCATTTTTAACACTGAGCTAATTGGCTTAATTTTTCTGTAACACTGCTCCATTCCTCTGGCCCAGAGATGCCGATGGATGCCGCTTTGCTGAAACTGCTCATTTGCGTTTAGCTGTGTGGGTCTGAATATCTGTGTTGGGATTTGAGTTGTTGTTTTATTATTTCATGGTTTGATGTTTTTTGCCCCGAGGCCCGGCTCCCTCTGTGCCGTATCTCCGGCTGATCTTGGCATTTCTCGTGTTCCCGAGGTCCTTGGTGTGACTCAAACACTTCCGGGGGATATCTCGCAACATTTCCCACTTGCTGGGGAACCAGAAACGCGTGTGCTTACAAGATCAAGCTCTAGTTATTTTTTTTTATTTCATATTTTCATTCCAGAGCTTTTCTGCCCAAAACAGGCATTGATTTTGTTTTTTCCCTTTCATTTTTCCCACTGTGGCTTGCACTCATGATGCACTGCAGATAGACTGAAGTATTTGGCATTAAAAGAAGAGCACATTCGAAATTTAGGTGTGCTCGTCATAAAGATATGAGTTAACTGCAAACGGAGCAGATGTCCTTATATTTCACAGTTGACACTCTGCATCGGAGATGAGTTTGTCCTAGACAGCAGCTGTCTCTGGCCGTATGCACTTTTTTTTCCCCTCCCTCCTCATACATAGCAATTTTGGATCATAACTCCTCCTTTCGTGCACTTGTGACGCCTGCAAAACTTCTGCTTTGCATGATTTCAGACGGAATAATGCAAGCGCTGTTTAGACCCTAGTTTGTCTAATTAGTAAGTTTAATGAAATGTATTCTCTCCTGCACTTAATTATAGGGACGAGTTGAGAAAACAGAGATGGGTTGACGGATGTGGGCTGAGCTGCCCTCTCCAGCAGCAACTGCTGTCAAAATGGCCGTATGTTGCCTGAATGTAAAGCAGGACAATGCTGAGGCGGAATGTCAAAACTGTGACAACGCTGATGTGCCTGGAAGTATCTGCATCGCATAAACACACAATTAATCACGCTGACTTCATTAGAGATGCGGGGATAATGGGAAAACATGTTATTAAATAAAATGAATGCACTTTAGACGTTGAGAGTTTTTGTTTTCTTAATCTATTGCATTATTTTTCAGAAACAGTGAGAGTCCCTCGGTATATAATGGAAGCGAGCTCATGTATTTTTTTTTTAAATGGTAATGGATTTTGAGGGAACATAATGTAACACCAGAGCTCTGAGACTGTAAGGGTATTATTTGCATCTTTCCACGTTCAAAGCTAAAAGACAATAACTACAAATTCAAGCATATCCTCAAGGAAAAGCCTGTTCCTTTAAATCAAATATGATGAAAGAGTCAAAATGAGAGAACATCCTTAAAGTACACAAAGTTTTTCATTTTAGTTGTTTAATATCGCACTGAACATTTTTGAAAAGATAAAAAAAGGAACCTCTAATTCAACTTCATTCATTTAGTGGATGAATAAAAATCACACCAGAAACATATTGATCTGTTTTCATGAAATTACAGCGGCTACATTTGGCAACTCCCCTTAAAAGGTTAGAAAATAAAGCTCTAAAGTAGCCTTTCTTAACACATACTTTACTAATAATTGGGATGACAAGAGCGTCTAGAAAATTTGGATGAAAAAAAACTCTGCTATGCCTTTTAACTTGGTGTAAATATGATGTGATACATGCTTTTGCCTCCTTCAGTCTTCAAAATGAGAAGAGAAGAGAACATGTTATTTAATAATAATGTATTTTGATTTTCCTTACATCAGGAAAAACAGCTGCTTATTCAAACCATCCCTTTTCATACAGCCTTGCCTCACAGAGAATAAATACAATAATTTAAGCACATTCATCCAGTCGGTAAAATTATTCATCCTTATTCAATTTCTAAAATCTTGTAAAGTTTTTGTGACTATTTTAATAGTGGTTTACTTTTTAAGGTGGTTCAGATTGAAGTGATCATCTAATTAGTATTCAATGACTTTTTTTTTCCTGAAACATTTATCTACTCTTCAAAACAGACAAAACAGGAGAAAGTACATTCAGTGATCCACATGTAAAAAAAATAACAAAAGGCACATGACCTTAGCTTGCTCACATGTAAGGTTATCTGTGACAACTAATGACAGATTGGAGGATTTTTCCATGATACACAGAGAATGTGACAGAAACACTGTTTATTTATTGTCAAAAAGTTTCAGATGAGATTATATTACTGCAATAAAAGATGTATATATTTTTAAGGATTCTTTGCACTTTTGTAGAAGAACCATGAATAAATAAGGGCATATCTGTACATCAAACATGTTGGTCTTCACTGAGTATAGAGCTGGAAATCTTAGGTTTTATGAGATTCTATCAAATATAGATCACTGTGCTGTTCTTCTGTTATCACATGCTGTTTTGTTACCATTAACATTGTCTCTCTAGTTTATTTTAAGCAGGTCCTAACATCCCTGCTGCCATGGAGGGATGTTTCTATTGGTAGTTATCTGAAATATAAATGTTCTTTACAGCTTCCACTCTAACCTTCTTAATAAGTTAGATTTACTTTAAAACAACAGGATGCAGATTCATCAACAATATAGTATATGTGTATTTTTCCCACCTTTCTTTTAAAAGCAAATTCAATCTGAATGGAAATGAGATCCTCTCAGCTAGATAGGAGAGTTCAATGTTATCAGGGGATCTGGCAGTAAAGGCAAACATACAGAATATTGACAGCTTTATCCTTTTAAGCCAAATGCCTTGACTGTGGACATGTTGGCATAATAGATAAGTTCACAATTCTGGATCTGAAGGTTCTCCTTTTGTTGTTGAAAAATACATGAATTGTTTCTGTGAATAGATTTCTTATCATGTCAGACCGTATTTGCTTTATCAATATCCGCCTCAGCATGGTGATTATTTAGGTGGACGGCATTATTCTACATTAACTCACTACAGCAAATCCTGTGCTTTCACTATCTACATCTTACAATGGAAATATCATCAAAAAGCTCATTTATTTCAGTAATTTGATTTGAAAAGTATGTTTTTGTGAACTCTTTTAAGCATTTAAGGTTGTTAATTTTATTGATTATGATTTATAGCTAATTAAAGGCCAGTGTCAAGGCAAATTAGAAAGTAGAATAAAACCAAGTTAAAGAAATGGATATTTAAGATCATATTTTTTATTGGTTAGCGGACAAAGTCATGTGAAAGAATGCTGACTTGACACTATATAAGAGTGGAGTGGACCAACTGCTGGTGTCGGTCCGCTACTCTGTTATTTCAAGGTCAAACTCTACAAAGTCGTTTATGTGCAGTTCTGCTTCCCTCCTCTGAAAAGCTTTATAAAAACACTAATTACTTGACACCATTCTCTACAGTGTCACTGTTTTACCATTGCCTTCCGGCTCGAAGGTTTGAATCCCGACCAGTGGAGTTTGCTTGTTCTCCCTGCGTATGCATTAGTTCTCTCTGGGTACTCCGGCCTCTTGCACTCCAACTACATTTTTTAGGTCTTAGCTTCTCTTACCAGTTCATAGTTGAGCACCAGCGCCAAGAGGAAGATGAGAAACAGAAGAGCCAACAGAGCAGACCAGCTAAAAGCTGCTATTAAAGCAATCTGAACTTCCCTCTCACCTCAGCAAAGCCAAATGCCGATCGCCTCCATGTTTTCCTGTACAGATGCAGTGATTCATGCAAAAAGAGCCTCCGGTAACTGGTGAGCACAGACACCATACAGTAATACTTTCAATGTTTTTCTATTGGTCTTCTTTAATATTCTAAATCTGATTTTTGGGCTATTTTTTTAATCCGTAAGAAATAATATTTAGAAATAATAGAGATGAACACATGAAAAATGTTGTTGTGATTGTAATTAATCTTAAAAGAATTTAAATTCAGTTGCTAAACTTCATAAAATTCTCCATCCTGTCTGAAAGTAAATGTAAAAAAAAAAAGAAAAAAAGCTGCACTTGAGATACAAATGATTAAACAAAAAAAGAAACTCTAAAAATCCTCCTGGTGATATGAATGTGCCACATATCTGATCCTAACACCAGTGATTGATATTTTAGCTCCGTCCCCCAATGACTAATGCAAGTTAAATGCTCCTGTGGTTGTTGTTAGGCTGCTGTTTTTCAAGGGCTCTCAGGGGTTCTTGGCTTGTTGTTGCGTGTGATATTATGGAACAAATAGTGGGGCTTAATGGTGGTGTAGATGATTTAACAGCCCTCGGGGCAATGGAAAAGGAAAATGATTTTGCAGGAATATACAGTGAACAAAGTGTTTTTCTGTAGCTCTTTTGAAATCTTTTTTGTTTTTTTTTGTCTGCTGGTTTCCCTAAAACAATAATATCAAAGTAGGAACCCAGGCCAAAGCAGCTGTATGTATTGTCTCATTTAAACTACTTGTTAAGCTACATAATTCAGCTGTGTTTTCAGATTCATGTGTGTTTGTTTGAGTGCGGCAGAGCTCCTCTGTCTCCTTCAGGCCCAGCACCAACTTCGTTGTCTGCTCTGCTCCATCAGAAATGCTGTGGCTTTAATCCTTTGCCCACAGGGGACGGCTGACATGGATGTGTGTAAACTGTTGACATGGTGCTGTCTCCTATGCTCTCTGATCAAAGACTGTGCAGGCCTCCTGTTTCACAACCTGCCTTCAAATATGCTCCAAGTCTCAGTCTCGAAGCCTCCCTCCCTCTCTGTTTCACACCTCAGGTTAACCCATGTATTGCCGTAATAAATTGCTTCATCTGATAATAAAGCAGCCATTTCTGACTGCTGGAGGAGGCCCAGTGACCTCCCTGCAGGCAGTGAATTTGATTTGGGGAAACAGGGTCCAAGTGGCTCGTAGCTTCGTAGAGGACATTTTCTTTTGGAGACAGTCATGTGCTGACTTAAAGTGCAAGTAAGATTTGGCTGGATGTTGTGCTTATTTTAATTAATCCCTGGTAATGATGCAACTATTAGCAAGAGCTCAGCTCATCTTAAGTGTTTGCGTGAATGTGTGTGTGTGTGCGTGTGTGCGAAAGAGGGATGATTTTATATTTGATGTCCACATAGATTCTCGCCCTTCCAGCTCATCTGAACAGTTTGAGCTGAAGTGAACTTGATTTCCAGACTTTCTATATAGTTTTTAAAAGACTGGAAAAGTTTAACAAGTGTTTTGATTTTTTTTTTCCCAGTTTAAAGAAATGTGCTAAAATACAGCCTTTTTCTCGTAAAAATTTAATCCAAAATGGTTATCGTACAGAATTGATTTATATATAAGGTACATTTCACCTTTGATTTACCATGTCGCAATTTAATTTAGCCCTGTGCTCATCATATGTTTTAGTTTCCGTTTTAACAATCAAATGCACGCTTATACTGCTTGTTTTGACTTTAGACAACTAGAACTGGGTTTTGTTTTTTTTCTTGGACTGGTTAAAAGGTGTAACATAAGATTCCAGCAGATTTTCTTTAAAGAAAATTAAGAAAGGATAAATATGCTGCTCCAGTGCTTATTCACAATTAAATGAATGAAATGTTTTTGGAAACAGGGGACCAGTTTCAGTCCAGATGAAAGACAAGCTATGCCACATTATGAAAATGAGAAGCCATTTTTATCATTATCTGTGTCAACATTTCTGAAATCTACAGATAAAACACGATTACTATTCCAGCTGTTAACAGTTGATCATTTTTTAAAAAAACCTTAAGAAAGAATAAGGGGAGTTGAGGCTATTCATTGGTTAGGTGACACCTTAAGTCAGCTTTTCTTTTATCAAAGGTCTTTTCCATTTAACGAAGGTTCCTTTTCCATGCAACTTTTTCAACCCAGTCTCGTTGTGCCTTTGTTTGGCATCACCGTCATGTTCACAGAGGCGGACTGGAGGTTAAAGTTGCTCCGCCGCCCACATGCCTCTGAGCTTGGAACAGAAGTAGTTGGGGAGCAAGCTTTGCTTGTGTGCGAAGTGGGAGGTGGCGCATGCAACGGTACGCTCAAAGAAATGCTCCTGTTAACTCTGCAGCGTTACTGACTTGTCTTTTGGAAGCGCCTGCTGATGCAGGGCTAATCCAGCTCATCTGATCGAAGTAAATTAGCACGGGGAATCAGTAGGTAGTCAACAAGGAAGATTCAATATCAATTCTGTTTATTAACACAGTTAGAAGTGAAGCGGTGATATTGTTATTTTTTAAGTCCTTTTTTAAAACCAAAAAACTTTGTATCAACTATACCTGAAAAATAGATAACTTTTCTTCTAGTTAGCACACATGGATTTGCACACTAGCTACAACTTACTCTTTCATTCTTTGTAGTGTAAGACCCACTTTAGCCTATTACTACCACCTAAAACAATGGAGTGAGAAGTCCTCTATGTTACTCTTTTTAAATGTAGCATTACAAAAATCAAGTGCATAATCCATTTTTAAAATTGTAATTCTGATTATTGTATATTAAATGATCCCCCAACTAAATGACACAAAAAAACAATAAAGTACAAGTCTGGAGAACATATACAAAGGATTATGGCATTAATAAGTCATGAGTTTTCCATCTCAATTGTTTGACAGTAACATGTCCAAGTCAAGTCGATGTGTCGTTCTATGACACATTAAGTCAGGGGGGGGCGGGGGTTGGGTCCAGGGAAGGGTCTGGCCGAAAAATACTTAAAAAATGTCTTGCTGCAGCAAGTCTTGGTTATATCCAGTAGGTCTAATCCAGCCTTTATTACTAACTTTAGTGTGTGTTTTGCTAAGCCCATAGAAGAAGCTAATAAGAGACCCGTTTTACATGCTGCACACACACTTCCATGCAGGCCCACACCCGCCAGGGGGATGAACTTCGAGTTGTCCACATGCGAGTCGACTCAGCATAATTAAGTCCACTTGTCGAAATGCCCTACCAAGGATACACAGATAGCAGCACAAGGTTTCTGTCCAATACTGGGAGTCTTTTAATAAAACTGTTTTGATACTGCATTAAGGCTGCATCTATACAAAGTTGAGAAGGGTATCTGCTCAGACCCCCTGTGTTTGTAGTACCCAGGCCACACCATTAGTGGGTGCACAAGAGCTGTGACCCAGGAAGAAGTAGAATATAAACAACAAACGCAGAAGTGAGAAAAAGGGATTTGTGTGGACTGGCGGAAAAGGAGCACTAACTTCTTGGTGTAAAAGTCACGATAAATGAAGGGTTTTTCTAAAACATACATTCTATAACAACCAAAACCCTGAAGTCTGCCAGTGTTGTTGCTTGTGGTGAAGGAAAACCGGGTCAGTTGTTCAGGGGCCTCTCCCACTATGGCCAGGAACTTTTTTTCTCCCCAAAAAAATGTTTGTAAAAAAAAATCCTGCACGTAGACCTGATGCTGAAGTTACATAAAATATCTTATTTTCTTCCAATTTGCCACTGGAGAATTGGGGAAGTTACCTCCACATCCAATACCTTAAATATGGTTTGGCCGCTGACGCAGCTTATACAGTTTATTAAGATTCTCCAGTAAAATACATAAGGCTCACTGCACTACAGGTGGAGACAGGAAAATACAGAGGCTCAATTTTCCCCTTCATCTTCTGTCAGACAGCGGCTCCATCACTGTTATATGGAAGCTGTACTCTCCCCTGAGGAAAACACCTCCAGCCGCAGGTACAGCTTAACAAACTGGACATTTTCTGTCAGTATTCTGGTGTGTATCTTTGTTAGATGAAATAATAATTAGGACCAGTCCAACATTTAAGAGGGTGTTTCTACCTGAATAAGGAAGATGCAGCAGTAGAGGTGAATACATGGGCCATCCTTCTGTACAGCCTCAACTGCTTGAGAAAGATTTTGCTCTTAAGATGGGCTTCAATTGAAACATGTCACACAAGCAGAAGAGTATAAATAGGATCAACAGTGACTAAAGCAGTTATGGAAAACCAAAAGGGCCACATATTCAATACATTAAAAAATGTCAAGATATTAATCAATAAATGAGAACATTTCAATGTTATTTGCGAGGCATCCATCAAAGGGGAACATATATCTTATTTTATAATTAAATAATTAAAGGTATTTACTATTACATACAAATCTTTCTCTAATGGCCATCATGAATGTCTACTCTGACAAACTCTGCTCTTGTTTCAGTCCTTTTCTTCTTGCACTCGATAATGTTTCTTCATGCTGGCTGCACCATTTGCTTGTGCTCCTCTTTCCCCTGTGCTAGATGTGCTGTTTGTTGCATTATAACAAGTTTTTGCTGTGTTTTTCGGTGTTAAATGTCCAACGGGTGAAAACTGATAATACACTTTTCATGTAATTTTTGGGCCGAAAATTTTTCTGTTGCCGAATTTTCAGTGCATCACTAATGTGTATATATAGCACAACAACATACAAAGTTATTTTTCATTTTTAAAGAACATTTTTGGCTTAAAAAAAACCAAATCATTTTTTTCCTATGAGATGTTGATTTTTGCCAAAAAAGTTGTAACAAAGGATATCGTTTCCAGCATATTAACAACAGTATTATATCTTAAAAAATAATCGTTGCACCGTTTCCTCGATCATTTCGGTTGGCCACAATTTCTTTAACTTTGAGAGGTTCGGGGGGATCAGCTCGTACTTCAGATCCTATCCAAAAGTTTATCTACTTCTGCAGAGGTCTGACAATCAGCCATTAAGCCATGTCAACGCTCTAAACTTTTTATTTATATTTGTGAAAACCATCTCATGAAGCAGGTAAACCAGCATTTGTTTCATGGGTGCTTTTATTTTTTTGTAAATGAAATAAGAACAGCGACAAAATGCATAATGAAGAAGGAAAATGCATATATACGTCTCACTGGAGTATAAGTTGTATTTTGGGGGAATTTTATTTTATCCCTACTAAAAAACATTGCTAGTACCTTAAGGGGATTTATTTATCAAAATTTCAAAGTAGTAATTCAATTGAAACAAGGAAAATCGACGTTTCTATGTCAACATTTTACAACATTAGCTTTGGTTATTTTTATCTGGTTATTAAGAGCCACTGTGGAAGGTCCAAAGGGCAAATTGAGGCTCCAGAGCAACAGGTTGCAGACCCTTGGTATAGGGGTACCACAACTGAGACACCAGGAGCTGGTTTGAAACATAGCCACTTAGCGATGACGGGACCCTCTGACCGACCAAGCTTGTCCCATGCACTCAAACCCAGCTGTCTCTGGACGAACCTTAATGGTGCATTCATAGCGAACTCTATTCCAGTGAGGGGAGCGAGCGAGGCGCAGTCAGTGAAGGGCTTGTTCCTAGCCATTGGAGAGGAAATTACGGCAAAGTGATACCTGCGATATATACGCAGAAACTGGTGCTGGGTCTTTTTAAATCTGAACCTTTTTTTTTTTTTTGGTGACAACCAATCATGTCTTTGAATTAGAAGAAAGTGGTTTTAAAAAGTTATTAAAAAGTTATAAAATGTGACGTTAACCATGATAATGGATTTACATAGTTTTCTTTTTTTATATAATAGTCTGGAATATTCATGTGCTTCCATTTCCATCAGTCCACTGGACCACTGTGGCTCTGAGATGGAGCTTGTTGGTTACCACTTTACAATCCTCTCCTAATTCAACTGCAAATGCAGCAAATTAAATTGTTAAGCAAAAGAAAAATAAAAAATTACCTTCAGGTAATTTAAGTTACTTGTTCTAACTGGAAGCTATAAAATAAAACAATGAAAATCATTTATTATATCAGTTCTTTTAATCTTTAAAAATCTCTTATCCATGTGATGAGAATTTCAAATTTCTTATTATTTGTCATCAAAATTATTTTTCCTGAAAAACAAAAAGTTTTTTGCTTTTTTTCCTGTAAAGACTGAATTCATTTTTTACGTCAAAGTAGAGCCATACTGAGACTTTTTAATAAATTCTGAGAATAAACTTGTAATAAAGTCACAATGAACCATTATAATAAAACTAAAGCTACTGCTCTCTTTTACCTTTAAAGTTGGATACTTCTAATAATGTTTTAATACTTTACCAACATTCCCGCATTATTGCTACTTAGTTTCTTCTAATTTTACCACTTTATTCAGGTAATATTAAGACTTCAGTCGAGTGATGCTAAAAATTCTGATTCTCTTAAATTTATTTAGACTTTTTTTTTTCGCTGGTAGAAGTTTTCAATGTCACTGCAAACTTCTTTCAGTGGTGATGTCACTGGAAACTGGGCGGGGCTAAATAGCAGCCTGTGCAGGATTCATGGAAAAGTATCATCATATTTTTCTCCCTCTTCTTTTTTTTTTCAGTTACAGTTTACCGTCACTGACGATGCTTATATTTAACATGCAACAGTTTCATTTCTCACTGTCTGATTTTCCAGTGCTAAATCTCTTTTTCAATGTCAGTTTAAGCTTTTAGTGATCTAGCTCCAAACGAATCCAGCTTGTGTGCTTGAGCTTGAAATATCCAGGGGTGATTTTCACTCCTGTGAAGTTAGCTTAACCCTCATAAGACTGGTGACAAGCATAATAGAAGACTGTTGTCATGGTAACAAAGTTGGGCAAGAATGATGTTTAAGCATTTAAACCCACAGGAACATTTCCCCAAATTACCCTTGATCTACAGTAGTGTGACAGCCATCATGCGTAGATAACTTTCAGTTTGATCAGGGAAACAGTGTGAAGACTTGTTCCGTTAAACCTGATGCCTTTAGTTGTCTTAGAAAATTAAAACATTCTTATGTTTATTAAGGGCTAGAATATTTTCTTTGGTTTTGTTTTAGCCTTTCCCAGTGTCCTTTTCAAACGTGGAATATATGCTTCCACATTTACCTCCGTCAAGCAATCGGGGAAAATGTTAGCTAGACGTTTTAAGATTTTATAATCCAGCTGCATTTTTTAGCTGCTTGAAGCAACACAGAACACACTTGTTTTGCTTGTGCACCTGATTGAGATTGACATCAACTCGACAGCCTCTTCTCCACTGGCACTGTCTTCAGCCGCTGCACAGCAAATTTTCCCCGAGGAGTTGGACTGTTGCAAGTCTCGGGCTACGCTCTAGGGATTGTGCATGCTAAAGGACAAATTGTGCCGTTAGCGCTTGCTGTAATTCTGTTGACAATGTTTGATTTCAAGCATTTTTTTTTTCATAGTAAAAAGGACATTTGTGGCTAAAAGACTTGTGGATGATTGCCTACACCCCTGGCTGCACAGGCAGACTGCATTTTTAAAATTAGTTGTTGTTGACTTGTAATGTTAACACAATTATGCATATAAAGTGATCATCCAGCCATTTTCGTTATTTTTTTATATCTCAGATGAAGTGCTTCTTTAAAGGTTGGGCTTCATTCTAAGTATAAAAAGGCAGGAAACAATCATGTGTACAGTGCAAGAGGCTCCACTTGTTTTCTGCAAAGCTCTAAAGCCCCAATTGTGGTAATTATCACCCATTAATGCTTTGTGCTGAAAATGGCACCTGGGTTGAAAGTCAGATTTTTCTTTCTTGTTTGTTCAGATCGGCTTCTCTCCCTGCTTCGCCTTGTGATGCTGTAATTAGCATAAAACCGTTTCCTTGTTTGAAGAGCTTGGCAAATAGATAGATGTTGAGTTTGTATGTATAATGCAGATGATCACTGCTTACTCTTAGGTATCAACTCTTGCTGGAGGCCAGTGACCAAAATTTGAAGACAAATACTAAATTTACCACATAAATCACATTTACTAGAAAAAAATCCAAATAACTGTTTAAATTGAGAATTATGACCTGTCATGCATGTTTGTTATAGAAACACTGACTCAAAATTGGAAAAATTAGTCAACTATCAGTATTGGCCTTCTTTTCCTGACAGTTCGGATGTTCCTACTCTTTTTTTTTTTTTTTTTTCTGTTTTTTGACTTTCTTCTAATCTCTGGATTCTGTACAAACCAAAGTCCAAAATTCTTCAAAGTTATTTGGACTTTCTAAGAGATAATCACTTTTCTTAGAATTGCTCCTTTCCCTGTCCCTTGACATGTGATTCATTTCAGAGTTAAATCAATCAGAGTTAAATGTCAGCACCTAATCAGTTCTCACTGTTTTCCAATAAATTTCGTTTTTTAATGCGTTTTAAGTAGGGCTGCAACTACGAATCATTTTTACTTAATGGATTAATAATCATATCCAAAAGTTCCTGAAAGATTCTTTACAGAATTAATACCATGCGAAACTATAACGTTTCCACTTGATGAGTTCTGGAAAGAGCATATTAAGAGACGGAAAAGATCTAAAAATGCAAAAGGTTTACGCACGCACACACACCCATATATATATATGTGTGTGTGTGTGTATAGGAGTCTTTATCTTCTTTTTAACAATTAATTGATTACTAAATTAGTTGAAACAGTAGTTGTTAGAAGATTATTGCAGCTAAGTCTGAATTTCAAGTATTTATATTAATTCAAAAACTTATTTCAAACATGAATTTCTATTTTTCTCAATTTTTGTACTACTTTTCTGGTAACAAGAACTGAAAATGATAATTTAATATAAATACGGTAGTATTTATTAAACTACACTTTCTTTATTTTTTATTGCTAATATATTTGTAAAAAAATATATATATATATTTGCTTATATGTTTAGATGTAAAAAACACAATCCAGAACCAAGAGATGATGACACAAAAAGAGTTGGAGGGAACTGATTCACACACCCATACCTCAGTGGAATATTTGAATCCCCAGCCTGATTAGGTGTGGAGGGACAGGTGGGTGGGGGGTGTTTGTAACCTTAGGAACAAGAATTCGGCTCATATCTCCTTCAGTTGTGACTGTTTGTCTCCCTCTCCAATTGTACCACTGTATCAGTCCTTTAATATCAACCTGAACAGCATGGGTGAACACTAAGCTGTTTGCTTCCGTTCTGAGCAAAGTCACAGAATCATGCTGCTGATGTGTTGTTTTTTTTCTTCCTTTTAGATTTAGATATATGTTAATTTCATTGACACCAGGTGCTTTATTCTGACATTTTTAGTACTTCTGTTTTGCCCGCTGTGAGGAAACTTTTCCCTGCCCCAGTGGATTTCCTGACCTCCATCTCTGTCTCCCACAGTTGCATCGGGTGACCAACCTCGCTTCACTGGAGGCAGCCGTCCTGGGAGCACAGGCGTAATGAGGGAGAGGAGGACAGCTGGTGACCCCTACTGGTCCTATTCAGGTGAGCTCTCATTTCTGCCACGGCCACAGAGCCCGAAACAGAGAAAATAGCCCACCAACCCCTCTGACTTGTCTCTCATTTCCCTGTTTCTGTTCCCCTGTTTTGTCAGCAACCTTTGCTCCGTTCTTTTTGCTGAATCTAGAGAGGCTAATCTAGGTATTTTAGTATTCACATAATGTGTTCCTTAGCTGTATGTTTTCTACACTCCTAATAACCATAATTAAACTAATGCATTGGGGAGAGAAACAGAGACATATGGCAAAGTGATTTAATGTTCCAAGTGTTAATGTTGGATTATTACGTTGTAGCCCACTGTGTTTAACCATGAATAATAAATCAGCTGCTCTTAAAATGGATTTATTGTACGTTAGATTTGGTATATAAACTGTATATACTGAAATGGTGCCAATAAAAATCTCTGCATGTACAGCTGTACTTGCATACACTGTATAAAAAATACAAAATCTTTATTTTTTTTACTGCCAGATATAAACTTAACAGCTGAGGTATATATTAAAATTTGCAAATATTTTCTATTTTCTAAATGCCAGAATAATGAAGGACAGTTCTTCTTTTTTCTTTTGCTTTAAACAATGATACCCAATATTATGACATTTCAAATTTACAGATGAAATTTGTGGGTGAGGTGTTTTAAATCCCTTACAAAAGTGTCTTGGGATAGTTTGTTTACATTTTGGCCTATTCGTCCTAAAATAACTCTTTAACCAAGTGAAGATTTGAGGCCATCTCGCTTTTATAGACATTTTCTTCTCCGCCCACTAATGATCTATAAGACTGGGATCAGGCTTTGTGTCATCCACTACCGAACCCCCAATTTGTTGTCCTGAGGCCAGTTTGTGATGAGTCTATATGTATCTTGTGATTGTTTTTTAGAAAGATCCATTTGTGCCCTCCTTGTTGCTGCTATCAGTTTTGTGAAGTGCAACAGTCCCTCCTCCAGCAAAACACTTACAATAGCATGATGCTAGAACTCCTGCATGTCAGTTTGTTTGTGATACCTTTTTCAGATAACATCACTATTAAAAACTGTACAGGATGATATGCAGTTATGGTATTTTTAGATGTACTATAATCAACTTAAGATAATGCTGTTAATAAGTGCATTATTGTTGCTGGCTTCATTCTAGATAAAATTTCTTCCTGTCTGTATTAATAACCCTTTGCTGTATAAAACTGTTATGCTATAAAAAATGCATTTTTACACAATATTAATGATATAACAATCATCGCAACAAATTTATATCATTGCATACCTAGTATAGGCTTGTTATTTAAGGCTTTTGGATTTTTTAGATTTTTGGAGGATCCAGTTCTCTTCTTGATGTCTTTGCAGATTTCTTTTTATTTTCCAATGATGTCACAGTGGGAAGCTGTTTGTTAGAGATGTCTCGTTAAAATAGATTCATAGGTGAGTATTTTACTTAAATAGTGTGACTCAACCTAGCAGAAGCTTACAGGACTATATTGTCATCATCATCATCGTCGTCGTCATCTTCTGGCCCTTCCTGATTTTTTTCTTCTTCTTCAAATTAACAGTAATCTTGGTATACACACACACACATGTAAATCTAAGATGGTAATATGAAGAAAATCTGTAGAACAAATCTTCTCAATATTTTTTGCATTTTTGAAACAAAAAGGCGCTATATATGTGTGTGTACTTATTTA
>JAUZNJ010026564.1:0-16676 GCA_034780135.1 Jordanella pulchra | reverse complement strand
AAAAAGAAATGATGGTTTTTGACAATAGATCACACTAAAGTTTTCCTGTTTAAATCTGTTAAGAAAGATCCCTGAATATTTTTAAGATGCTGAAAAAAGTTGGTAACAGTTTTATTATCCATAGCCAGATGAGACCCTGTGTCGACTGGAAGACCACTCAGAAAAGAAGAGGCAAATAACCCAAGCAATCCTGTTATAGTCCGCAAAGACATGGGGTCTGAAAATGTTCACCAAGGAAAATAAACTTGAGATATTTGTTAAAAAAAAAAAACATTATACACATTTGAATTCTAATTATTTTAGTTTATCTATGTACCTCCAACTCACAACACAAGTCATCTCAATGCACTTTATAGAGACAACGCAATCATATCATCCAATTAGATTGGTCCTGGAAGAGCATGTGGCGACAGTAGATGTTCGCTTGCATTTTGTCCTTTCCTCTTCAGGAATCCATCACACCAATCATGCATCATGTGACTATGGGAAGAAAAAACTCCTACCTAACAGAAGGAAACCTCCAGGAGAACCAGGGTCAGTGTGAGCGGCCTTCTGCAGAGGCCGACTGAGGGTTAAGGAGAGATTTGGAGGAAACGGGAACGTTGTCTTATCTTAAAAGCACTTTTCTATGAGCACTTCAACAAAATGATGGAACCATAATGAATGAACATTATTTGGAGGTATTTATGTAATAATATATATTATTATGGTGATTTAGATTCATATTTCTGATGGCTAAATGACAGAATAATAAAAGGATATTCAACAAATTAGAAATGTATGTAATTATTATCATTACTGAATTTACTAAGTGAAACATATATTGATTAATATCAAAAACTGGTGTTTTCAAGTCTATATATATATATATTAATTATCAACAATTTCCACTAATGAAAGCGACATTTACAATTAGAGTACATATAACTAATAGACACTTTTGATATCAAAATCTAGATATTGAAAAGTATTTGTTTAAAGGTGACTTTCCACAGATACTTTTATGGAGATAAATGGGTTTTATTTGCACTCATATTGACTGTTTTTCTACACCTATAATATTATTTAGTCTTACCCATCAAGGACTCCCTTTCAAGCTGCCGACGTTCTCCAATCTAGAGTTGCTGCTGCAGGTTTGGATGTTTGAGTTTAAAAATGTGGTTCAATGGGGAAAGAGTTTGTTGTAAAGAGTGAGATGGTTTTGAGGGCCTGTCTGAGGCTTAAATAATGTGGTGTTGGAGTGGTGGAAATATGCCAACATTAAATGGGCAGCTCCAAAAGAATTTAGTCTTGTCATTTTGCATTTATTTACCCATTAAAGGATAAAAAGCATGCAGGAGTTAGGAAAGCTGAACACGATATGTAACGCATCTCGTCTGCCAGGATGTCTGTTATAAACTTTTTTTTTCCTGTTATGTTGCTTTAGAAAAACAAACAACGACTGTCTTTAAAGCTGTTTTTTTATTGTTGTTTGTTTATCGTCCTGTCTGCTCTCCTCAACACCCACCCTTGGTTGTAGGTGTAGTGCCAGGTCTTTGTTCCCAGTCCTGGCTGCAGGCAGGTTGGGCAGGATTCTGAAGTAGCTCGCTGTTTCTGCCTGAGCCAGCTGGAGCTCAGCCAAACACAGCAGGAGTTTCTGCTCTCCTCTGTTTGATATTTACTTTACCACCTTTACAAGGGAACTAGTTGCAAGACCAGACAGACATACTGACACAGGGCTGTGTTGGTGCTGAAAAGAGCTGTGTGTGTGTGCACATGCCTCTCATATCACCCCACCTTTACTAAACTGTAGTCTGCACCTGGCCCACAGTCTGGGAAGGTTTTGAATCGGCTCCTACTGCATGGCTGATAGGGAAATGAAATGGGCTGGACTCAGAAGAAGAACAAGTTTTCGGTCTGGTATGTTGAGGCGTACCGACTTTTAGTTATCTAAGCATAAGCTTTTTGACCACTGCTTGTAGTTAGAGTTTTATAACTTACAGCACTGACTAGGATACATCTCTTACATAAAAGGTGTCAAATGATTATCCCATCTGGTCTTAAAATGTGTTTTTGAAAACATTAGGAGCCTTCAAGGGAAATATCTCAGACTAAATGAAGAGAAGCAGGATTCTAGAACAGAGGGTCCTAAAAGTGAAGACTCTCTAAAATGAGTCCTTGAACATACTGGTAGCCAATGAAAAGAGATTGAAACTGAAGTGATGTGCTGTCTCTTTAGTGTATTGGTTAAAGCAACATTCGGTATCAACTGAAAAGAGTTAGTTTCTCAGTTAAACACATACAAATGTTTTGCTTTTTTTTATAATCCTAAATATTAGCCAAGGAATGCTCAGGGTTCTGAGTTTGGTTGGACAGAAGAGGCCAAAATATCAAGGTATTGCTTGACTGCTGTTATTTCGCTCAGTGTCTTTGTTATTGGGCCTGCAGGTTATTAAAAAGCAGCTCTATGTTTCTACTGATTCGGTTTATCAAGGAGGACAATTTGAAATAATTACTTGGCTTAGAAGAACAGTTGGGCTGAATATCATCAGTATAGAAAGAATGAGACATCAGAAAACGGATTATTTGACCTGGAGGAAAATATACAAAAGAAAGACGAGACTGAGAGTGAGCATAACCCGAGGAGCAACGGGTCCTGTAGTGATTATTGGAAAATTGTGTGGATTCAGTTCATTTGAAGCTCCATGCAGCATCTTAGTTGGCATATTTCTGCCTTTTTAAGTCGTCTTGAATGTCCTGCAAGGCAGCAATAGAAATGTAAATTGTTATTGACTTGGCTTCAGGTAGCTATAGCCCCTCATTTCTAAACTAAACACCTTATTTATTCATTTTACAGAGGGTGCTTGATTGCAGGAGAGTGAAAACTGAATGCTCATATTTTATATTTTTTACACTGTGGCAAAGAGCTGAGCACACCACACCCTGTGATGGTGGCAGCATCATGCTGTGAGGATCTGTTGTTCTAGAAGGGAAAGAGAAGCTGGTCAGTGTTGATAGGGAAAGAAATAACTGATCGGGCAATGAAAAGCTGGTAGTTTTAACACCTTGTTTAGTATTTTTCCCTTGAGTCTTGGTCTTAACCTTGTAAATGCTGAGTCCTTCCATTATCACAAGAATGTAACTGATGTGGCCCTTTTCCCTCTTGCTTTCTTTCTTCTGTTTTGTTCAGGGCATCGTCAGAAGCTTGAGGACACTCCAAAATCCGGCCTGTTCTCAGAGCGCATTGGCGATCTTGAAAGGATGAGGGTGAGGGTCACGGTTCCCACACAAACCCCCCGACCAGCTCTCAACACAGCAGCAAACTCTTTCAACCCACAAGGCCAGACACAGATAACAGGTGAGCTACTAAGATTAGCCTTCATCCCAACTAATGGCTGAGTATCCACCATAGTAGTCGGCATTTAAAGCCTGGACTCAACAGGTCCCTCCTCGTAAGGGGTTGCTTCATACAGTAAATTAACACAATGCATAACTGTATATAAATGGGTTTAAACATTTTTACACATAAACATCGGAAAATATTGCATGTGTTTTTATGCAGCGTCCTTTTCTGTAAAATGCAGGGCAGCCTAATAAAGGATTTATTTTTTTATTTCAATGTTTCCATTTTTCCACTTCCTTATTATGTATATCATTGTTTTTTTTTTCTATTTTGTCATATTATGCCTTATGTAAAGCCCACTGAAATCTGTGGTTGTAACAAGAAGCGGTACAGAAATTCTTTGAATGATATGAATACTTTTTCCATGTCATCTAGTTTTTTTGTGAACACATACTTTCTTGTTTTATTGACTTATTTATGAATGCATAAATATAAATTTCTTGCAACTTTTCGAAAAATTAAATACATGACAGAGTGTTTGAAAATTCATGTTTTTATCTCAAGACAAAGCATAAACAAATGAGCTTTTAACAAGACAAAGGAAATGGCACACCAAAGATGCACGAGGATAAAATCTGACTTGCATTTCAAGTTTTATGATCACTGGTTACTTGCCAAGCATTGTCCGACTGTACCACTTAGAGGCCCTCTGTGAAATATCAAACCCTAACTGGAGCCATGGCCTGACGGCACGAGAGTCTGTGAAGCGTGTTATGTTGCATCTGAGATTGTCTATCCTTCTCTGCCCCATCGCTCAATCAATCTGCAGCTTAGAAGGTAACACCATCTCTCATGGTTGGGCACGGCCGCCACCCGATCGCTCCCAAATCTGGAAACCCGTCACAAGTGGTTATTTAAGTCTCAGTTATTTTTGGAGCGCGGCATTGAAGTGCTTCTAAGGGCAACGTTAGAGGCATGGTTAAACGGCGTAGCAATGCTCAGAGTATCGTACAATCTGGGTTAAAGCATTGATTTCTTAAGCCATTATTACGATCTTTTTATTTCGGAGAGTATAAAACTTAAACGATGAAAGTGCTTTCACTTAACCTCTACACTTTCCTAAACTATCCTAGCTATATATTTTCAGCTGCTTGCACTTACCCTCTGTTTTTAACCTGAGGTTTTCCCTTTGCAAACTTCTTCTCTTTTTCACATGTTTTTTTTCACATTGCAGTAGTGTAAACCATTAAAAAATGCTAAAAAATCTGAAAGGTTTGTGTATGTGTGTTCAGCTCCTTTTATTCTAATATGAAATATCCCTTACTATGGGTGAAATGCCACCCTGTCTGTCAAACATAGAGGTGGTAGGATGATGCTGTGGGGCTGCTTGTGTTTAGACCCGCATACAATTGAGAATTTATTTTCTGTATTTTTTCTCTTTTTTGCAAAATCATAATTATAATTTGCAACAACATACACTTTATTTTGGTCAATCAAAAAAGATTCTCTGCAAAGTACTTTAAAGTTTATGACAGTAATGTGACAAAAAGGTGAAAAAGCTTCTTGTGACTATGCCTACTTTCTGCTTTCTTGCTTTCTGGTGTAATTTTCTGTCCTGCTTCAAGCCCAACTAAATCAACTTCAGCGTAATCTATCTAGTTAAATGCAAAGTCCGTTCTTTGAGTAACACTAAGTAGCAATACCTACCCTTTATATATTTGGTTCTTAAAAGAGAAAACTTTGTGGTTTGTTGTGTTGTTGCACAGACAATAATACAGTCTAACCTGCTGTGGTATTTGGTCTGGTGTGTTTACACGCTGGACGAGTGCCAGCAAGGCTCTCTGTTTCTCAGCTGCAAGTGAAACGTTTTATAAGGCAAACAGGAAGATCTTCTCCTAAACATTGCATGTGTCACTAGGGAGGACACTCCAGAATGTGCACAACTGATACCTTTAATCCGAATTAAAACTACAGAGGAACAGAGAGGCAAAAAAAATTTGAAAACTGCTATAAATGTCAGCTTTGAGCAGAGCTGTTTGAATGTGCATGTGGGCCACTTCTAATTATTCTCCCTCTTTTTTATTGCTTCATTTTTCCCTTCCTTTCCTTGCTTCCTTTCTTCCCATCAGACCCTCGTCAGTCCCAGTCCTCTCCTCCGTGGTCGTATGAACAGACGTATCCATCCTACCTGAGTCCCATGGCGTCCCCTTCCGTCCACTCCACCACCCCCCTCTCCTCCAGCCGAGGCACGGGCCTGCCTGCCATCAGTGACGTGCCTAGACGATTGCCAGGTAGAGCCGCTACTCTCCGGGGATAGATACACATACGGTTTAAATCAAATATTTGTATACACTATGAAAACACATAAACGTAGGTTCTCCCACTGCATAACTTTGAATTAGACTAAAGGTTTGCTGTTTTAGGTCGATTTGAATCACCAAACTGGTTTCTGTTTGATAAAACCCACAAGAATGAAATCTTTTGTTTTTTTCCAAAAAACAGAAGCTCATATACACTCAGAAAACCATCCTTTATAGAATCTTGCAAAGCCAAAATTCAAACATCATGGCTTCCCAAATATAGTTCCTCCCAGGGTGACATCATGGAATGATCCAAATTAAACCGATATATCAGGAAGAGAATCGTGGAGATCAACAAGTCAGATTCATCCCTGGGTATTTTCGGATGCCTGAAGTTACAGTTTTAATCTGTGAAATAATTATAGAAGACTATAAACAACATGGGGATGTCCAGACATCATACCGCTCATGTTTTGTAATGGGTTCTGTGTCTCAAAGAGGAATGTGTTTTGGTTCAATGTGTGAGAATCGACCACAGAACAAAACCTTGTGAGCTGAAAGCGGTAAAGAAGTCCTTTATCAACATGGGCTTAAAAGCCGTTCAGCAAGGAAGAAGTCAGAACTCCAAGAGAGACATAAAACAGCGGATTTTGTTCTGAAAGACATAAACTTTAGGAGTCGGTTTGGTGAGCGGAATTGTTTCACCATAATGCTTGTCTTTTCAATTTGAATGAAAAATACAGGAAGCACGCAAGCTTGAGAACACCATCCCATGCTTGGAAGTAGAGTGACAAAACTGATGAGATCTTGAGACAAGAACATTATGTGGAAATACTGAAGCACCATATTAAGCCTTCAGCCAGGAAAGAAAGTCTTGGTCACTAAAAGGTCTTCCAAATAGACATTATTCCTAACCATACCACCAAATTAGTTACTATGTGGCTGAACAAGAACAAAGTTTCGGAGTGGCCTTCACAAAGCCCTGATCTCAGTGCCACAGAAAATTTGTGGTCAGAGCTAAAAAGGTGTGTGTCAGGATGGTGGACTGCGAACCCAACTTCATTACATCAGTTTTGTATGGAGAAATTTGCCAAGATTCCAGCAAACCAATGTGAGGAGGATATCCAATATGCTTCAGCCAACTCATACAGTTTGAAAAGGCAATGCTACCAAATACTAATGATGTGTATGTAAACTTCTGAATTTGAAGAAAGCCAAATACAACTTCTGGAAAAGATTTCATTTCATTATTTAGGTATTTAGGAAACTGAAATAATGTTGGTAATTCTAACTGACCTACAACAGCAAAAGACATGAAGAAAAGTAACATTAACTTTTTAAACTGTGTAAGTAAATATCTGGTTTTAGCTGGACCTGTACGCTTTTATACATTCTTCCAGTTAAAAGAAAAATGCCTCCTAAAGATACAAAGAACAGCTATTTACCAGTGTGTTTCTGTTAGAATGAGTGTGATCTGTTCACTAACGGAGGTGGAGAAAAAGCTTGTTTCCTTTTTTTGCTCCGAGCCTTTGATCCAAGAGGGGTATGGATAATAACAGGCCCAGGGATAATAACAGGGTCGTGACTGACAAATAAAGTGTCTTTACAGCAATATATCTCAAAGCATTCTGGGTAACTCTGGTTTCTTTGCACCAATGGCAGCATCTGTGTTCTAATTTGTCTATTTTTTTCCTCCTGTCTTGAAAGGTCCTTTAAAAACCCCACATGCCGCCAAACAAGTTTTCTCCCCCGTACACCTGCTTGACTCTCTGCCATGTTTAGTTTTTCTACCTTTCTTTTTTCTGTATGTGTGTGTCTGTTTCCTTGTTAGCACAAAGAGGTGTGTGTGTGGGTGTATGTGTGTGTGAGAGTGGGTGTGCTTATGTGCCCCGAGCGAGGGCGAGTGATCAAGCAACGCAGCAGTGTGACTCTGCATCAGAGAGGTTTAAAATCCAGCCAGCTGCCCTGTCAGCTCTCATTAGTTTAGTCTTCCCCCTCAGCTTTCATCTTGCTAGCGTTGTTCTTTTGTTCTCCAAATGATACATGTGCAAGTGAGAGCATGCGCACAGGAGCAGACCTCTGCCCACTCGCATACCTGCATGAAAAACCCTTTTAAAGGGGTGTGCCTAAGGCCTCGCCGATTTCCATGGATCATTTTGACACCTTGTCAGGTTTCTCTGCAACATTATCTGTATTACCGATCACTGATACATTGCTTTCTAAACATGTCAATACTCCTATAAGTTCTACATGTTTTGTCTATACAACCATACATTATGATGGATTTTTGCTTTTTTTTAAAGATAGGAAAACAAAAAGTACCTCATAGTTTGGAAGTACAAGAAAAAGAAAAACAATATATTTGCCAATACTACATATATCTATTTCTCTTGAGGTTCCTTTACTTTCCGTACAGAAAGCCGACTGAATGAAAACAAAAATTTTTAACAACGCCACAGATTTGCCGTTGGATTTAGATCTGAACTTTAACTAGGCCATTCTAACACATTCATGTTTTTGACTCTGTCCATCATCCCATCAACCCTAAACTAACGTTCCATCTCTCTGCTGTAAAAAAAGAACCCGCTAATTTACATGATACCATTGTTCTCCATTTTTTACTTTGGGGATTTCTGTTGCACTGGTGACGGCATCAACGCTAACCCAGTGTGATGATGTCACCAGACATTTGCCATTTTGCCAGCTTTTTTTTGAGCCAGTGGCAAGTGAGCCAAATGCCAATTCTTAGTGGCTCGATCCATGTTTGAAAAACCCGGTTAACCCGCTAATTTTAGTAGGACAGAGGCTTTAGTTGTCCCTCTAACAAACCCTTTTACTAAATTAGCTCTGGATCTCTGCAGCTCCTGACAAAGTTACTTAACTGGTTCTTTTGTTATTGCTTTCTATACCAACCTGTCAATAAAGGAATATAATCATATCCAGAAAGATATCCAGTATCGAAACCTGTATATAAACATCTTTGTCCTGTATAGCACTTCTGGATAGATGCAAACTCCATTTCGTTGCTTGTATTTGCGACAGTGCAATGACAATAAAGTTAAATTCTATTCTATTCTATGCAGTTGCCTTATGACTTCTGAAGGGGGTTTTTATTTTCTTTAGGGGTTCCAGAGTAAGAGATCTTAATAAAAATGATAAATTGTCTTTTGTTTGTAAAAATGGTCTCGTATCCACTGTCCTGCAACATGACAAAATGTAAAACGATAAAACAAGGAACTCAATGATTTGCTACATTGTATGGATACTCTGCACCACCTTTAAGCAACCCAGTCCATGTGCTGAGTTCTGGTTACAAAGGTTCATCAAGTCCAGTCATAACACCTAATTCGGAAATGATGCCTCAGTGTTTGAAAAATCCCTCTAAACATTTAGACCATGTTACACTCTGGTTTCCTTTCAGCTAATAAAGTTTGATCTGGCTCATCATCACAGAGCCCCTCTGAGCACAAGGGGTAGGCCGAAAAAAGTTTAAAACAAGAGTTGGGAGTTTATTGAACAGCACTGAGATCACACTTTAGCCCCACAACAGAGACAATCGCCCTCTATTGCCGTTTGAATCAAACAAATCTGGTGGAAAGAGGAAGTTTAAGGGCCCTAATTGGCAGCATATGCTATCTGACGCTAGCGACAAACCCTACTTCGCAATCCCGCCCTGCACATAAACACCACAGCCCCCCCCCCCCCCATCACCACCCCCTGTCCTCTTAGAGCAGACATGGTGACACGGAAGACGCCTGGTGATTTATGATAAGAGCACCATGGCTGGACTAAACCACCAAGAGGAGACGAATGGAGGACCTCCTATTCTCCTTCAGCTCTTCGCCCAGCACGAAGCTAGCCGCAGCCAGTTAGTGGTTTTTGGGGTATTTTTTAAGGGATGAAGCGAAAAGAGGAACGGAGGGTGAGATGGAGCAGCTCCCGCTCAGCGCTCCATTGCAAACACACACACACACACACACACACACTGGAGCCGATGGGAGGCGAAGAGAGGAGCCACATCAGAGCTCAGCCCTGCCTCATTATGGATCTCATGGAAACTGTTTCTGCACAAAGTGTTTCCACATGTGCAGCTCCTGATTCATCCCAACTTGCTTTTTTATGTGCATACAGTATTCACACACATCCACTCTCGGCACACACACAAACCAATTGCGCACACATAAACAATGATTTAGACACACGTAAACATGTGCCAACACACACAAAGGAACATGGATATGTAAATACATTAAGGCATATGTGGCTTAACTGAGGTTATCAAAACTCAGGAACTGATGTGAAAAGTGCTCCAGAAGCTGGTGATTCTGATAGTATTTATAGATAAGTGCTATTCCATAACCCACAAAGTTAATTTGCAAATTGGTAAATACACATATCAGGCTTGAAATGGTTGTTAAATTTACAGCAGTTTAATTTCTCAAGAGACTTATCTATTAAACTCAATTATTATACAAGAGGTTTAAAACTGACACATTTAAATGATGTGTAATCGCAGCGCCTTGCAAAAGCATTCATAGCTGTTGAACTTTTTCTAAATTTGGTCTCATTTCAACCACAAGATAAGTTATTTTCGATTCACATTAATTTATGCACTATGAGACAATTGTGGTTGCTTTTGCAAAATATATCTAAGAGTGTGCTTTACTCTGATACCCGTAAATAAATTATACTGCAACCAGTTGTCCTAAAGATACTGTCTGTTATGGTGAAACATGGTGGTGGCGGCATCATTATGTGAATATGATTCTCTTTGAAGGCTGCAAAATATTTAAGAAAGGGACAATTTCATCTCCCAGTAGGATAAGAATGGTTAACAAACACATTGGAAGGGTTTAGATAAAGTCCAGACCTAAATCCAGATCTAGTCCCTAAAAATACATTGAAGTTTTAAAAAGTAAAAAAAATACTGAATCATTTTAAGTCACTGATGAGTTTTTTTTTTTTTATTATTATAAATTTTTTGTAACACATAAACCTCACTGTACGACTGTGACTTTCATTTGAGAAGGGTAACCTCACTCAGGTCTGGATAACATGATTGAGTTGGTAGTGTGATGCTGTGGGATGCCTTAAAACCTTCCCTGTTATCTACTACATTTTGTTGGTTTATCAAATGATATTTCAGTTGAATATACTGGTTGTTCTGTTGCTATGTGACAATGTGGATTAATGTGACAAGGCTGAGAAGGTTTACTGTGTTTAAAAGAAGGTTTGTTTGTTTTTTTTGTCTCTGTGTTTTTAGGTTCTTCTGACCTGAGCCCGTTTCCTGGTCAGTTTGAGCGCCAGTTCCCGAGCCTCTCCTCCATCACGGACAGCCGCTTCTCCAGCCCACGCATGCACTACCCAGCCACCTTCACCTACACCCCCCCTGTCACCTCTGCCATGACCCTTGGCAGCGCCCACTACCACACCTACCTCCCCCCTCCTTACCCGGGCTCCACCCAGAGCCAGAGTGGACCCTTCCAGACCAGCAGCACGCCCTATCTCTACTACGGCGCCTCGTCCAACTCGTACCAGTTCTCAATGGTTCCTGGCGGGGACCGCTCACCATCTCGGATGGTCCCGCCTTGCACTAGCGCCTCCACAGGCACCTCCCTGGTGAACCCTAACCTGCCTAGTCAGACGGAAGGAGGGGTGGATGGCGACGGGAGCCACAGTAATTCCCCAACTGTCCTGAACCCCGGTGGCCGCATGGATGAAGCAGTCTGGAGGCCATACTGAGGAAGACCAGGGGACACACAGCGAACAAGTCAACTGATGTCGTGGTTTGAAAGCACAAAACCTTTTTTTCATGTAGTGAAAAGGGGATTTTCTTGCCTCTCCTCGGCTATCTCCACCTTGTGCATGGAAATTAATCAGAAATGATTTAAAAAAAGAACAGACTAGCACCGACTTGTCTTCCTAGAATGTGTTTGGACCAAGGCACTACAAAGGGAGCCATTCTCACAGCAATAATGAGAAAAATAAACTACTTTGATTTACCAAACCCATCCAGATGGGACATTATTTCCATTTTTTGGCAGCCCACCAGCTAAGGGATGCTTGGCCCACATTTGTAAAGACTGCCCCTTCTTTTTGTAACGTGTTTGTACTTTATTAAGGCTTTTTTTTGCAGAGCATGTTTTTGTACAACAATACCAAGATGCAACCGAAGCACTGAGTAGCAGATGAGAAGCTTGTGTTACCCAAAGTGGCATGGACATTTATTTTGCTCAAAACCAATTAAGTTAAGTTGTACATTGTGGGTTGTGATGTTGATGTAGTTTGAAGCATTTTTCTTTTCTTAGTTTTAACTTATAAAGCCATAAATTATGTATTGTATTTGAAACTTGAGTCGAAGAAGTGTAATCTGAAGATTTTTGATGTATCTATATGACTAAGTTAATTTGTTTCCTTTGATTGGTAAGTTAAGAGGTTTTTTTTTTGTTGTTGTTGTTCTTGTTGCTGCGCCTAAAGATTTAAGTCACTTGGAATATGAAATCTAATTTCCAAAGAGTATTGCAACATGTTTCTTCTGGTGTAAAATACAGCATAACTGCTCGACACATTAAGAGGCCAACATCTTCAGTAGGCGTCGACACACATTTGGCTTAGAATTAAACCTTTGGTATTTATTGAGCAATAACTCGCATCGTGCCTCTTGGCGACACAGCATTAAAGCCAGCTTCAGTGGGGAAGAGAGTAATTATCCATTTGTGGAAATTTTCTTTTATTTTGTCTCGTCTGGCATGCACTTACAATCTGCTTTTCTTGACAATCTGAGAAATCCAAAGCGAGTCCCACGATGGATGCACCTGGAGGTGCACTTTCCAGCATCAGTTTAGACTTTTAAGGCTCAATTGTTTTGTGATACATGAACTCCTCAGGACTTGTAATAAACCCGGATAATATTTACTATATCTGCTTTTCTTTCTCGCTCCTTCTTTTTTATTTTGTTTTTCATATCCAGCCTGGCTGAAGGCTCAGTCGAGATTATAGCTTACACATGCCAAGTTTATTATAGCTTTCATATCATGTGCAAAAAATGACTTTGAAAAAGTTTGGGTTAGTGCGTGACACACAGAGGAAAAAAAAAGAAGAAGTATGACATTCCTTCAGGCATTTATTTATCTACAGTTTTTAGATTTAATATCTGACGTCCCAGCCTAAAACAACATTCTCTTTCAGCACTATAAGGAACAGTTCTGCGCTGAACCCAAAAAGCGCTGGGGTTCAGGGAAAAAGTGCAAAAACTGAGGTGATTGGATTCAGCTGCTGGCAGCACACTGGTGACCAAAAAAAGAAAATATGGGAGACTTGTATGTTTGTTTCATAAAAGCACTTATTTCTTGTTTTATTTCTAGCAGCACTCACGGCTGGCTGCCAGCAGAGCTCGTGGTTTGGGTCCTAAATGCAGCTATCTCGCCCATGCGGAATGGATAACACTTGGCCAAATAAAACATTTACATCTGATTCCTGTCAGCAAGTTGGTGTTTATTTAACAAAATAGACTATTTTTATTATTTGTTCATTCTAATATTTAATGTATGCAGGTAATGTAGCCTCTGCGTTTGTTAAAGTAGAGAAAATCATGGGATCAGTGGGTTCAGGCTTTTCTGAACTCACTTTATCATATTGGAAAATGTCACAGTGCATTTCTTCAACTGCCTTAACTCAAGACGATAAATTCTCTGAATAAAATTATAAACGGAAATTATTTATGAATGATTTCTGAACAAGATTAGTGTAGATTTTTACCCCATGTCTTGTACTCTGCTTGTCTTTTAAAACCTTGGAAATTGAATCAGCACTGCCATCCCACTCTTTTCGCATCTCCTGGTACTTTTTTTCTACAACATCAGAAAAAGCTCAGTTATTTTTTTTTAACTGTTGGGGAATAAACTGTCATGATGAAACCCTTTATTATTTAACAACCAGTGTGTATACTTGTACTTTCTGTTGCTCTTATGTAAAGTTTACATGTTATCTCCTTTGTTATTCTCCTTCAGCTGAACACCTGTCAGGAATTAAAAATCTAAATGACACAGTTAGATTTTGCTGGTACGTTTCATAAAGGGGATTTATATATATATATATAGATATATATATATCTATATATATATATATAGATATATATATATATCACAAGAAGGGACAAACAGACCTGACAACAATGAGTGAAATTGGCATTGTGATTGTACATTTTGTTTATTTGAAAAATAAAGCTGGTATTTTGTAACTTAACTTTTTATTGTCTCGCTGTCAGATTTGTACATCTTTCAACATTAGCTTGTTAGTTATTTATTTGTTTGTTTGTTTTTTTCTATTATTTACTTGCGTTCATGTTTTAATCTTAGTAGTTTGTTTTATCTTTTCTGTGTTTACTAATGTATTTTTTGTAGTTGTTCATTTATTAACATATTTCATAGGGTTCACATTACTTAGTTTTGCTTATTTAAACACATTATATAAAAAATAATCCACTTGTTTACTATCTATCTATTTATTTTCTAGATATCTGTCTAGTCTGTCTATCATTCTATTATCTGTTTTTTACTTATTTATTAGTGCATCAAGGTATTTTTTGTGCATCTTTATCTATTTGAAAATTGTAATCAAAATGTGCTCATTGTATAATTCATTGTTGTTCAACTCTAAGGTATGAGAGTCTTTCCAGTGTAACCAAAATCAGTTCAGAAAGCTAAACTAAACACCTAAAAAAGAACCAATGAGCCATTGTGGCTGTAGGTCAAAAGCAAATATTGGGCGTTCCTGTGTGACTGGGTCTGCTACAGGTTTGAAGCAGAAGATTGGCACGTCTTTGTTTGAAGACCTAAGTTGGTTGAAGACAATTATGGTTTGACTTTATTTCCAGAGCATTTTATCTACATTTCCCTGTTATATTTAAAAAACTCTTTTACATATTAAACCTTTAACAACCTTTAACAGTTACCAAGCAGATTGCTGTGTTGTGAGTATTAAAAGCACATTTAGTAGTTACTTTTTCCTTTGTCTTTCTGTCTGCACCAACATTGTCTTTGGCTGGTGGAGGATCAGGAGCCCGGTGGGCCCCCTGCATGCACAGCTACACTACTGCTGCTGCCACAGCCACTGCCATGGCTGCGTGTCAACAGCACACTGTGAAGCCAAAGAGATGGAGACAGGGGCAGAAAGCAGGGCGAACCAGACAAGCTGTTTTACATTATTCCAAGACATAATAGAGCCAATCTAAGTGTGTGTGTATACATGCTGAAAAGGGAGATCTACACCATCTCCATATGTTTTGTTAAGGCCAGGGATTGGGAACATTCTCTGGATTTTCCTGAATATGGATTGCATGGTTTCAGGTTTGCATTCTCAGCGTTCTCAGCCATGTCTAGCAATTATAATAATGAACTCCGCAGAAGCAGAAGAACCCAGACACCCAGGGAAATTAGCATAATGTCCTGCAAGCACGGGAGAGACATCAGCACGCAGAATGACTCATTTGAGAGTGGTTGGTACGGACCTGTTGTCATTACCAGCAATGATGTGCTTCTCTTCTTTCTTTTTTTTTAATTTTAGCAGCAAAGCAGACATGATTTTCAAACATTACGCAATCAGTGGAGAATAAAGGAAGACTTTATGAGTAGGCGAAACCACAGTTTGAAAGGATGATGCCAGTTGGAGATTTTTTGTTTAAAGACAGAAAACACACACACAGATCTGACAGCCCAATACAAACTGTTTACTTGACCTCTACAAACTTTTTAGAGGAGCTGCTCAGGCGGGAAGTGATCCTCAAGGGCCTCATACCACTCAGAGGGCAGTATATCTCCTCCTATGTTTCCGTTTCTGCTAACAAGAGCGTGCATCTGTGTGAGTGTGTGTCTTCTGTCTTTAAACATCTTGATTTCTCATTCAGTCCCAGAGCTCTTCAGTTCAGACACTGTTAAATCAGCATTAAGTTTTGAGCTCTTTTACCCCTGGACTATGTTGACGCCTCAGAGGAGGACCGTTCATTGCACTAGTGAGAAATTTTTAATTTGGGCCAAGATGCATTCAGCATCCTCCTGTACTTTTAATCCATGGCAACTATAACTACATACTTTGGCGCTCCCTAGTGGCTCATGTTAAAAATCCGCTGGGAGCAAGTAAAGAGCCCAACTATTCTATATATCTTGCAAAGAACCTTTGAACTTTTTAATATCTCATCAAGAATAAACTTCCATGCATTAATCAGGATTTCATGCAGTGGAAGAGAAATGATAAATTAAACCCATAAAGTGTGTAAAACAGCCCAGATGAGGAGCTTCTGTAAACGGGAACTTTCTAGTCTTTTCACGGATCACCAAACAGACCATCAGGATTTTAACCAAGCCATTCTAACACATAAATATGTGTCAACACCACTGTGGCTTTTTGAGAGGTTTAGCCTTTGCCTTGGTCTCAAATCTTTGAAGCCTCTGACGGATGTTCTTTCTTGATTCTTCTCCTTTGATCTTCAAACCAGCAAAGTATCTTCGATGGTTCCCAGTACTGATCAGCTTCATTGACACAGCTAAAAAGAAAACATTTCCCAGTCTAAAGTGTTCAGTGTCGTATGTTGCATATATTCAATAAAAATACTAAATTCGGGTCAATCTGGATAAACTTTCAACAACTGTTCTCTACTTGTATGTCTTCCACAGAAGTCAGATGTACAGATCCTTCTACCTGAGCTGTGGATCTCAGCAGCTTCCTCAGTGTATCTCTTTAGCTTAATGTATCATTTTTTAGTGGGTTTGCATTGACCCCATACTTTATTGGCAGACAGAGTTAACTGTACTCCGGAAGATGATCAAAGCAAGGAACTGGGTTTTAATACACAATCCTTCAAATGTCTCCACAGCCTTTTTCCTGACCCATATGCTGCCTTCCTCGGTCTTCGACATGCTTCTTTGTTCACCAATGTCACTTCACAGAAGACCAGACTTATAGTGAGATTCAATTACACACACTTGGGCTCTATTCACTAATGAGGAGAGATCGCCAGGAAATGTATAATTTTTAGATTTACTGGTTCTGCTTGTTTT
>JAUZNJ010026553.1:0-16676 GCA_034780135.1 Jordanella pulchra | reverse complement strand
CCATCCATCCATCCATCCATCCATCCATCCATCCATCCATCCATCCATCCATCCATCCATCCATCCATCCATCCCTTTCATTAGAGCAGTGAAGGCTGGTATCTAGTCTACATTGCCTTTTTACATCCCTTAATCATTCACAGCAGCATTCCAGCACAGCAACCGTCCGTCGGCTCACAGGCGCCTGTGCTGTCTGATTTTCTCTCAATGACATCACACCCAACATGGCGTCCAGCCGGGTGTCGGAGAGGG
Organism: Jordanella pulchra; assembly: GCA_034780135.1. Taxonomy (NCBI): domain Eukaryota; kingdom Metazoa; phylum Chordata; class Actinopteri; order Cyprinodontiformes; family Cyprinodontidae; genus Jordanella; species Jordanella pulchra. The sequence goes on along the minus strand of JAUZNJ010026553.1, from coordinate 16,424 downwards.
AGGTCCAGGAGGAGCAGAAGACCGCAACGCTGGACTTTTGTCCACACAAATACTCCCTGCTGATTATAATCGGACGGACGGCTCGCCATAGACAGACTGAGCACATCCGGGCGGAGATCGAAAGAGGTGGGTGCACATATTTATACAAACGAAGCTCAATGCGGGATTTTCTTAGATTTAATCTTTTTATTAGTATTTCTTCTGCGTTTGCATTTGAATTAACAACGTTTCCAAGCTTCAATCCTCTGATTCTTCACCACGAATGAAAGAGAGACCGATTTAGATGGTTTTTGTTATTTTATGAACCCTGAGGACTCAGGATGCGTCATCTGGCTATGCGCCACCATCAGCATCTCCTCCTCATCCCTCCGGGTGCATTATAATTAAAAGGAGTCAGAAGCGAGGGGGGTTCTTTTGACGTTATGTAAGGAAAAGCTTTAAAGGAAATGAAGTGATATCCGGCCTCTTGCAATCGATGTCCAATGAACCTTTGCTTATTTATGCATAGCATCATCTGAGATAATCAGCAAACATCTGTGACTAGAGCAGATTACAGTGCATCGCTATAATGATCCTCTGTATCCTGTTTTATGCTCTTTTGCTGTTTAAAGATGCATCATTTAAATTTGAACATAATAAAGCTGGAAACACTCAGAACCACTTTGGCCCTTAACTGGATTCATTAACATTTATCAGTGTCTGGTGAAAACTCCCTTCTCCGAAATGCTGTTAACTTTTCATAAGCCAAGAAGAACAAAACACCACTGCAGCTTTTCATAATTTTCAGGCTTCAGCTGTAGATTATGTTCATCAAAACAATGAGAATCCTTTTTTTCACTTGCTTAATACTTTAACAGACCATTTTCACAAAATAGATAAAGTGTAAATGTATTCACGGGATTCAAAACCCTTTAAATTATGATTAAAAAAGAGACAAATCAATAGTCCAGAGTTCACAGTGGGCAAATTCCTCCTTAATCAGCTGTGACTGGTGAATGGCTCTGAATAATGATCAGTTTCACCCACTGTTGTTCTGTAAAAGGATCAGGCAGGCAGATGCATATGTTAATACCTTTTCCTTATTGAATAAAATTTAGATAGTGGCAGGGACATACATGTTTTGATAAGTATGATTTTTCTGTTCTTAATTTTTCTTCAGCTCGAGTAAAAACACACACCTCCATTAAAGAAACTACAGTATATTTCTTTCACTTTTATGGGTTCTTTAGAAAAACAACCCAAACTGGTGTCAGGCAGGAAACTTCTTATTGGTCCACTTCTGCTTTTAGGTTTTACATGCACAGTCTCATCCTCTTTCTTCTTTAAATGCCATCATTGGAAAATCATGTATGAAAAGTAAAAAAAAAAAAAAAACTAGCTTATGTAATCAAAATAGTGGGAAAAGCATGTATATAAATCTTGCATTTTAATAAATGTTTAGACAGATTAACTTGTTAAAGCTATCATATCTGCAAGTACACCGATACATGGCTGTCCACCTAAACTGAAGCAAACAGAAAAGACTCCAGAGAAAATACAATAGTTCTTACCTTATGGGATTTGAAGAAGACTACAGTTAGAGGAAAACTATAAGAAGATCTGTAGTTTGTCACAAACCATTCAAGAAAAGCTCTAATATGTGAAAGATGGTCTGATAAGATTAAAGCAGTATTTAACTTTTTGTCCTGCATGTAAATCACAATGTATCTTTATATTTGAATGGGAAATCGCTGCACTTTAAACATCAATCATGAATCATAGTGGTCGCTGTGAAAATGAATGAAAGCAGCAGAAGACTTGAGACTGGGATGTTGGTTCACTTTCCAGTGGGACGGCAACTCCAATCTTAAAGGAAAAGCTGCAATGCTTATAGCATGTTTATGTAGTTGAATGGTACCGTCAAAGTGTAAAATGAAATCAAATTCAGAACATTTTTATTTACTGAAGAGGAACAGGTAAAAATCCTAGTTTAAATTCTCTACAAGTGCAAATCATGTAGAGTTATTGTCCTTCACTTTGTTTTGGCCTATTGTGACTAAATAATAAAACATTGGTGGAATATAAAATATGTATACTTAGGTACAAAGGTTGTTAACAGCTACCCATATCAGTTTAAGTATGAAAACAGTACTTATTTAGGATGTAATTAGGTATTTTCAGTGCTAATAAAAGAAATATAGAAGTCTTGTTTTTTTCTATTTCATAACATTAGACTTTCTGGAAAATGGCCAAAATAATAGCCTTAACAAACACAAGTTTATTTTGTGAACATTTTAGTCCAAAAGAGTGAATTGTCAGTGATGGGGTACCGACTGAGAAAGGTAATTTATCTTTTATGCTCTCAGGTATACGGTCATGGGACGTGGACTTAAAATCCTGCAACCTGAATCTCTTTCTACAAGAGTTCCTCTCCCATCACACGGTGTCTTTTAAAGGTGCAGGTAAGAAGCCTTTCTTTAGAACTTAAAGAGCTCCCCCATGCTAGGTTTCTACAAACGCATTCAAAGTGTTGGTCAGGCTCCAGCTCAGCCACTGCGGAGTCAATCAGGAAGGAAGGAAGGAAAGTGAGAAGCAGTTTGCCGATTGTTAGGCCTGGGTGTAACCTTAGGGAAGAAAACAATGGGAACCTGATGCAAGTTATGGAAGCTCTGTGTCTGTTTTAGAGGGTTTTTTTTTAACATACATAGTTATGAGCAGATGAGCTTAGATAAACTTATGAAAAGTTAGGATGGACAAAGTCATGAGTAGATGTTTGTTTTTCTGAGTTGGACCCATCTTCATTCAAATGCAGTAAATGGAAAGTGCAACATTTGCTGTGTTGGAAATGCATTCATTGGCTTTCTTGCCAAAAGTTAGACAAGAGGATCAATAAGGCTCTCAAGTGTTCACTGTAAATATGTAGCTGAATCCTGCAGCTGTGCAGCTATGGGATAAAAGGTAGAGGAAATTAGCTTTGTTTGCACTCTAGAGATGCCACGTATAACTTTAAGAAAAACAACAAAGAAGTATAAGAAACTTTTTCTAAAACGCAAATTGTTCTTATAATGCCTAATATTGAAGGGATTACAAAATTATATTTTGCCAGCAGTGTAACTTCCAAAGAGGATAGGAAATAAAGAACTTGGGTCTGTTTCTACATGGTCTGTAGTGTGGCTTGAGAAGAATCTGACAGTGGACACATTATATAAAAAAAAATAGAACAGCTATGTGCTGCAGTTGGAAAGGATGCCCAATAGAAACCACAAGACTGGACCATCCACATGTAGATCATCGACTCTGTTCTAAATTTTAAGGGCAAATTTTAGACTTTTGTGTCAAAATCCTTTTTTTATTTGAAATAAAAAAAGAAGCATAAAGATAGTTGTGTGGAGAGTTGTCTACTTCTGGATGCAAAACTTGTTCCTCCTATTTAGCAGCAAAAGCCTAAAAACTGTGATTTGGCATAAAACTAAACTATAAATCTTCGGGCTTGAGACGGAGTGAATCTTTTTAGACGCTAAAACAAAAGTACAGGCATTAAAGAATAGTACTTTAAGAGTGATGGAAGAAATCTGGCTGCTTAGAAGCAAAATATAAATTTCTCACGGCTCTTGCACCATTCAGACAACTTTATTAAACATCATGTCACAAGATCAAAGTAGTGCTTAGCACATGTTCCTTAAAGCCTGGACTATCGTGTCTAACTGTGACTTTAGAGGCTGAGCCAGTTCCCTTTAATGTGATTTACCACCACAGAGGAACATCATCCTCTGACAGCCATCTGATTCAACTGTTCTGCTTTTCTTCCTTCCTCTTGTTATTTTCAGTCTGATTATCACCGTTTGCTCTCAGTTTTTTTTTTCTGGCTCCTTCTCTCCCTTTTGATCTCATTGAATATTTCCCAAACACTCTGACTGTTGTCTTTTTGCTTTCTTCTCTCCTTTTATTTTTCTGTGTCCATCTCTGTTTGCGTATGTTTGTTCTTTCTGCCTCTTCAGGGCAGAAGTGTCTTCGCCACTGTACCAAAGTGTTGGACACACAGGTGCTGATCAGTCCATCTCAGGAACTGGCTCATTCTGAGGTAAAAAAAGAAGAAAGAAATCATCGATATTAATTTAATAAAACCTCATAAATCGATGTAAAATGGATTGAGATCATTTATCTCTCCATTTGAGAGCTATTCAACAGTTTTACAAGAGCAGGACAATTATTCTCTCCTAAATTGTGTTACTTTGGCTCAGATGAATAGGAAGAAAGAGTTGGAGATAAATGTATGTTTGTACTCGCTTCTCCTACATTACCTCATCCTAAAGTGCTAACCCCAGGGTGATAGCTGGTATTCTTCAGACAGGTAGGATATAATTGGAAATAAAATGATCGAGCGCCAAACTCGACTCTCGCAGTACAAGATGCTTATGTAGTAGCACAAAAAATCTCTAAAGATTCACATTTTTTGGAACTGCTGATTGCATTTCCATTCTGAAGTCAATCCTCTTCTTTACTGACAAATATGATTTACAAAATCTGACCAAAACATAGCGCTTTCCACATAGACAGTTTACACTATGATGCTATTTGTTTGATACCTTTTAATTTGAACTGGATGGGTTTGTTGTCTGATGCATTTTGTAAATGAGCGTGTTCTTAAAGGAGCGATAAGCACATTTTCACCACTAGGTGCGCTGTTGAGCACTGTCCGCTATATTTTAATACAACTTTTTATCAAGCCCAACATGACACAAGAGATAATTTTGTTATACAAATTGATAATAATGATAATAATAATAATAATAAAAGCAAGTTCATCCCATGTATTTCAGACTAACTGCACATTATGTTGCTTGTAAAAATATCTAAGTTTTCCTTTACTGCATTAATATATTTTTGGTTTATTTTGTTTTACAGTGTAAGATCTATTCAGCCTCGTCTTGTCCTTTTGATTTATAATAAAAGAAACAACACACTCCAGTTGCTGCACAGATTACACAGAGCAGAGACAACTACAGGGTCACTGACTCCAATAACAATTCAGAAATATTTGTCAAAAGGAGAATACCCTGACTGTACATGAGGATCATGGTGGGCAGCTCCCAGGCCATCTGCATTAAACGATGCTAACAGTGTTAGCTGGGCTACCAGCTACTAACCTCATATAACAATGTGGTTCTAATTTAAGTCCAAGCAGAGTTATGATGTTTAAACTGGAAAAGTCTTTTCCTGACATCCTTAATGTCAAAGAACCATTGGCGTAGAGGTAAAATATAATGGTATTCAGAGGTTTTTAGCACTTGATATTTTGTTTTAAACAGTGATCTTTTGAGTCTTTTATCCCTCTTTTACCATCCTGCTCAATGTGATGGCACATTGAGCCTAGCTGCCTGTAGCTGAATATAATATCATACCACATCATTATTATACTCCAAGGAAACATAAAGCCATTAAATATGAATAAGAAGCAATAAAAAATGAGTTTATCCCAAGGGGTTTTATGAGAGGTTCGAAAAATGTGTCTGGCCATACATAACTGCAGATATTTAAACAGATATGAGTTTTTTTAAGGAATGTCTGTTTCTTATTTTTATATTTTCCAGTAAATAGTGAATTAGGAGCATTAGGTTGTCCATCACTAACAACCTTTGTTCAACAATCCAAAGCAATATCAACATTTGCTCACATTGATTTATATCTGCTAAATAGGTATTATTTCTATCACATGCACTCTTGGCATGTAAAACAGGCTCCTTTTTCTGCTTTTTTGATTTCTAATGTTTGACCTAATCGTATTTTTCCATCTCTGTTTTACCGTCAGGTGTTCTCCCTGCTGTCCAGGGAGTCTGCTCATAAGCTGCTGATTTTGGCTGGCCTTAGCGTGGAGACAAGTGGAGAGCTGCTCTTTCACAGAGGGCAGTTTTCCCCCGACCATCTCAGACAAATAATAACAGAGCAGGTACAGAACAATAATCCCTTTGGGATTTGTTATATCATTTAGGATATTTTGACTTTTTTTTTACAATTGAGTGCCTGGTACAAAATGCTTTTAAAGGTGGATGGGAATTTAAACTTAAAATAAAATATTTGTGACCTTGTTAATATCTCTTTTCAAAATATGAGTGAATTTTCAATTGAAACAATGAGACCATCTTTAATAATTCACTATAGCTGAGTGAATGTGTAAGCATTTAAAGAGCTTAACTCTGTTAAATTACAGTGTCTTAAAACATGAGTGCAGATTTATGTCTTTATTCTTGGAAGGGATATTCTTTTAGTTTTTTTTATTATAAAGCTCAGAATTTTAGATGCTCAAGATGCTTTACTTATTGTCCAAATGCTAAAAAAAGCATTTTATGGTTGGTGTTGGTGTAAACAAGAAAAATTACCTCAGAATTGCACAGACTTCATCACATTTCAATAGTCTATCTAAACTGTTTTTTTTTTTATGCTTTGATTGAAAAATAGATGTATGTAGACTTAAGATGATTTCTTTCTTCAGTTCTTAGATCAGAGGAGGTGTGTTTCATTTACCAAAACCAATCTAACCCTCTGTTGTCCTAACATCGGACACTGGAGAAAGATCCTCTTGGGAAACCCTCCCCTGCAGGGTCCCTTAACTCTGCATGTCAACCCCCCAGAGGTACTGACGGCCATGGCATCTCTGGGGGATTTTACATCGCTCATCTCTGGGACCATTTGCCCTACCTCTCCGTTTGACCTGCTGCCACCTCCGACCACCGTGGGCTTCCTCAAGCTCTCCCGCCCCTGCTGCTATGTGTTCCCTGCTGGGCGTGGTGACTGCGCCTTTTTTGCCGTTAACGGGTTCACCATTCTGATAGACGGCGGCTCGGACTCTCAGGCCTGTTTCTGGAAGCTGGTCCGCCACCTTGACAGAGTTGATGCAGTTTTGTTGACTCACGTTGGGACTGAGAACCTGCCTGGTGCCGTCTCATTCCTGGAAAGGAAGGTGGCTGAGAAGGAGCTAAGCAATGATGTCAAAGGTAAGAAAACATTTTCTCATTTTCAGGCCTGAAGTGCACTGTGCCAGTCGGGAGGCTTTCTCTATTCTAAAAACTAGAACTGAGAGCAAAAAAATGTGAATTTATTGTGAGTTTTCTCAAATTCACGCTGTAGCAAGCTTAATAGAAAACACTATCACAAGATGTTAAAATGTTCAGTTTTGGCTTTTTTTTTTCAGGGCTCATATGATCATTGGTACTATAATGGGGTACAGTAGCACAATCTAAAATCCTTTTTTTCCCCACAAACTGGGCTGTAGTTTGACTTTGGGCGACAGGATGAGGGAGTCGCTCAGGGGTTCATTCATGTACAATTGCCACTGGTTGCCATGAAATAATGTTCTGGCCTAAAATCTTTGTTGATGTTTGACCAAATTTGTTGGTACAATGACAGAGTTCTGGTGTTAGAGACCCTCCTTTTTAAAGACCAAGCTTCTGTGTGTCGTGTTCTGTCATGATGGGTTTTAGCTGTTTAGCCCACATGCAGGAACACCACGACAGGAGAGAGTATAAAGAAGTTAGACGTTTATTTAGAGAGCTTGGGCGACTGGAGCGCTCGAGTGGGAGAAAGCTCCAAAACAGAGCCCAGAGAATCCGGATCATGACACTGTGGGCACTCTGACACTTTCCAGAAAGTGGGCTGAGGAGAACAAAAAGTGAGATTTTAATCTGTCTGCTTTTGGTATGCAGGGGTGGGTTTGTGTTCACACTGCATGTTTACCAGCTTAACAAAAAAAACTGAATATGTAATTGTTCTAGCGTCTATTTCAGGGTCCTGGATAGTTTCACAGCAGTGTGATCCCCTCAAGAAAACGGAACGGTTAAAAGTATTTAGAGGGTCAGCACTATCAGAGGTTGATCTGCAGGGGGGGCTTTGCAGGATATGCTGAAACCCTTTCTGTTCATCCTCTACTGCAGACTGTCATCTACAGAAGTTCTCTGATGAACTAAAATTGGCCCTTATCAAAGGTGAGGATGCCTCAGAGTACAGAAAATAGATTCAGGACTTTGTGGACGGGTGCGACCAGAACCATTACTTTACCCTTTATCTACAGCTGAGCATAAGGGATATGAAAAGTTCAACTAGAAGGCCAGCTCTATTCCAGGATGCCACTTCCCAAATTACAGGTGGTGGGAGACAAGAGGATTCTGGTAAAAAATAGAGTTATTGTTTGACAATGTCTTCCACCTCAAAGATCAAGATGTTGCAGAGCTGGAGTCTGTTACTGAGTTCCTTCAGAAACCGACAACATTCTTAGTATGGCTGTGAGCGGTGTCATACCAGGAGCTTATAGCTAGCTTGCTTTATCATAGCCTAAGCCATCTTTTGTCATGTTTTTGGGATCAAGCTGCACTTAGCTGTTGATTTGATGTGCAGTTAAATAATTTCGGGTAGTCTTCTGTATGTGTATGGTTCTAATAACTTTGTGTAATAAAAGTACAAAGCTTCTTGGCAACCGACTAAAAGACATTTAACCCAATAATAGAGGGGTGTATGAATATATTTAAGACTGTATGCATAGGTCTGAGCATTTCTGGGTTAGAGAAAATCCATAATAGTTTTAAACTCCAGCACCCATTAGTGTTATTAGAGTTCATTCAAGTTGGTTGATGCATCATCACTTCACCCTATACATACAACACCATTAAATGCTCAAAATAAATATACTACTATGCTAATGCTAACTGTATGTAGACCTATGACCGTAACTGCATGTGCTGCTTTGTATAATTTATATTCAAATGTCCTTATTTCTGTATAATATTCTTCATACAGATGACTTGTCAAAGAGGCTGATCTCTCCAGAGCTAGGAGTGGTTTTCTTTAATGCCCCCAGCATGTTGCAAGCAGAACAACATTCTTGTGAGTTCTTTAAATTTGGAAAAACTGGACATTTGCTCCTTTTTTGCATTTTTTAACAACAGAAAGAAAAATAACATAAATTATCAATCTTTTTTCTGCTTCTTTAAGATACAGACAATGTGCTGACGAACTCACAGCAGGCAGCTATTACTATACAACTCTTGAAGAAGTTAGACATCAGGCCACAACCGATGTTTCGACCACAAGGCGCTTCTATAAAGCCACTCACCTTGTTTCAAAAGATGGGAGTGGGACAGTTGGATTTATACATCCTCAGCCCTGGCAAAAGCAGCCAGGAATATGAGATTTTCATGCAAAACTGGCCCAATGGAGACTTGTCATTATCGCATAGTCTCACTACACAGGTTTCAGTTGCTGCCCTGCTTGTGTGGCATCCAGCATGCCCTCAAGAGAAGGTGGTTAGAGTACTGTTCCCTGGTGCAACGCCACAGGCTAAACTGCTGCAGGGCCTGGAGAAGCTCAAGGGATTGGACTTTCTTCAGAGGCCAACAGTAACCACCGGAGACCTTGAAATTCAGAGTGAGGAAAAAAAAGCTAAAAGGACAGAGAGCCTGGACAGCAGCCGTTCATTAGGGAAAGAGGGAACACCCAAGCAAGGGAAAGAACGAGGAACTAGAGAGGAGGGAAAGGATGTATTAGTGAAAGAAAAGGTAAAGACATTAAGTGGAACAAAAGATACTGATAAAGCTAAAATCAAGGAGGTGGGTCTTAAGCGTAAACCATCACTTTCAGAGAGGAATACTTTAAAGAAAGGGTTAGGGAAGGAAGGAAACAAAGAAGAGAAGGCTGGCAATAAAGAGGATAATAATAAAAGGACTGAGCACATTAAAAGAGATGGGATTCCCTTGAAAACCAAGGACAATAAAACTAAACCAAAAAAGGATGCAAAAAATGACAAAACAGGAGAGAAGAAAACACAGAAGTCATCAGCAAGTGAAGCAAGCAATGACAAGAAAGTATATACAAATAATAACTCAACAGAACAAAAACGAGGATCTTTGTCTAAACTCACAGAGCCAGAGCCTCTTTGTTCAGAGAAACAGAATCACAAGAGAGAGACAGAAGCTAAGGAGAAGCAACACGGATCCAAGATGTCTGCCCCCCAGGATATGGCAACTGATTTTCTCAGACTGCGGGAGGAAAGCGAACTGGAAAAAGCTGAGCAGGAAACAGCTACCTGTGGTGATTTAGGATGTGAAAAGATCCTTGGAGACTTAAGTGAAGAGGAATACAATAAAAAGGTTGAAAGGTTAACAGAAGAAGCAGCAGGTGGGTTTGGAATAGCAAAAGAGGAGATTGGTGGTAGTTTAGTGCAAAGTTTCCCTGGGAAGAGGGAAACAACAGAAGCAGACCTCCTACAAAACTTTACAGAACCGATGGTGAAATCAAGTAAACCTACAAAAGTTACGGGATTTCCATCTCCTTTGAACAAGTCATACAAGAGTGACCAAACAGTCCAGTTGGACACAACCCCAACTGAGTACACGCTTCTGGATGGGGCTTTGAGACACTCTCCTCCCTCACACTCCTCTCCAGAAAACCAGGCCCCTAACAGTGCTGATGAGGAGACTGTAGAACCAGTTTCCACTGACTCACGTCCTAACAGCGCGGGCCACACTCCCTACTGCCTGTCTCCGGACGACATGTGGTGCAACAGGGCCACACTGAGCCGGCTTCAGGCCCTCCATTCAGCTGATGCTTACGAGCCGAATGGATCATCCGGAAAAAGCGAGGATCAGGTTTGCAAGACCAAAAGTGCTACTGAAAATGCTAAAGAGAAGCATCTAAGTTTTCTTTCTCTGGGTACATGTCGAGAGGGTTCTTCAGATCCATCCCCCTCCTTAACCACAACCACCACCACGCACTCATTACCAGCAGAGGTGAGCTCACCTCAGTCCACAGAAGTAGACGAATCATTATCCATGTCCTTTGAGCAAGGACCAACCATTGGGAGCCATAGAGAAGGAGATGACGGAGTTTATCTCTCCCACTCCAATGGGGGATATTGTGTAGGAAAGTCTTTACCAGTGAAAAAGCCTCCAAGATCTTTGGGTCAGAGTTCAGAGATGGGGAGACCGGCTGCACCTAACACTCTCCATTTTGAGGCATCTGCTCATGATGTAGACCTCTGTTTGGTTTCTCCTTGTGAGTTTAAGCATTTCAAACCCGCTGACTCAAGCTCTGGTGCCAGTGAGGCCTCCAGAGAAGTGAGCGGTCCAAATCATCAAGGCATCAACAATAACAACCCAAAGGACAGGTCACCCAGTGAGTCAAATGCCCCCGTCTGCACAGAAGACTGCCCGTCCACCACAGCAGATGGAGCTTTAGATTCTGATTCTGATGATTCATGTAGTGACCCCTCCAACTCCCCTTGTAACAATGACATGAGTCAGACTCTGCCTCCAGACCCTCTGCCAGCCCCTCTCAGAGACAGCCCACCCCTGCCTCCTCATCCTGACACCTCAATGCCAGTTCCTCAGTCTGACTCTGAAACTCATGGGAAGAGAGAAAAATCCTCTTCAATCCATGGGAAAAAATTCCAGGGGGTAAGTGTGTCACATTCACAAAGATGAAAATTCCTTTTGCAAAGCTATAGTTCTGCAGGAGTTTTCTGAATTTGCTGACTTGTAATTGTATTTCTTCTGCCTTCTGAAGCCACATGGTTGCAGTTGGTTTTATTATGGGGGTATGACTGTAAAGGGACCGAGTACAAATCTATGTTTTTAAATGTTTATTTCAAAAATATTTTGAAAGTCATTTTTAGTTTTTTCCTCCATCTCAAAATTCTGCAACACTTTTATGCTAATCTTTTACACAAAATCCTAGAGAAATCGATATTTATTTTGGTGCTGGGACATAACAAATGTGAAAAATGTTCAAATGGTTTGAATATTGTATCTTAAGCAGTTTACATCCGTTATTTGTTAACATTAGTAATACCAATAATCAAAGCTGTTCTTTTCATGCAGATTATTTCATTTATTCTTTAAATGATATGGTGAACTTTTGTTTTACCATCAGATTATTGATGCTCCCCAAAAATCAGGCTCAGGAAAAAAAAAAACAGGGAGCCAAATTGGAGCCATGAAAGGGAATCTCCCTTCAACGCGAACACTTTCCTCCAGCATTCGTTCTGCACCAGCAAAATCATCACCAACTCCTGGTATGTTATTTGTAAACAAATATCTACTTCTTCATCAGGCTGAATGATGAAAAAAGAAATTCATATTCTTTGGTTTTCTATTCTCCCTCCTGTCAGGCTCCAAGGCTCCCTCTGCTGGTGAAGTCAGTATTTATGTGGACTTAACTTATATTCCATCTGGAGCCTCCTCTCCCACAGTCACTGTGGACTTCTTCAAATGTATTCGCTCTTCCTGCTACATCATCAGTGGCAATACTCCGGAGCGGGAGGAGCTAATGAGAGAAACTCTGGATGCTCTGCTTGAGGGCAAGGCAACTTGGCCAGAAATCATGCAGGTAAGAAACAACAGATGAAGTTAACTTGAAGCATGTTATTTCAAAGCCTGCCTGCAACCACACAGTTAGAGAAGACAAAGGTAAAACGTTGTTTTGCATGTACTTATGAAATAATAAAAAAATATACGAATTTCTAATTTTCTGTGTTCCCAGGTCACAGTGATACCCACCTTTGAGTCTGTGACGATGCAGGGGTGGTACCAACAAACCCTGGACAGGCAGCGGGAGCTGAACATCACTGTTCTGGGATCTAACAGCACAGTCGCCATGCAGGACGAGACTTTTCCTGCCTGCAAGATTGAATTCTGAGGTGGATAGTTGATCAAACTTGGTGGGTGGGTGGGTGGGTGTGGGGGGGTGATTGAGAGAAACAGAAATAGATGTTATGGACTGGATATGTTTCACCCCAACTCTTTGCATGTTTGTGGTAAGTCCCCACTTTATGGGCCTCTTATTGCAGCTGAAAACTACAAAAAAAGGGGGTTTGCATGCTTCTTTTGCCCAATCACCCTGTTAAAAACAGGAGAGGAGATGAAAAAACTACAAAGTATCATTGTCACTCCTTTAACACAGAGTCATACAATAGTTGTTTCAGTAGATTACTCTAATTAGCAAACACAGATCGAGGGACACATTAGAAACTTGCATAACAGTTAACAGCATCTAATATGACATAAATTCACTAAATTCAATATATTGAAAAGTGTTTTAACCAAATGCATTGTACTGTAAAAAAAAGAAGCAAACACTTAATCTTCAAGGAGGTCAGATGTATAGTTTGTGTCCAGGTGTTTGTTGTGAGCCCTAAAAGCAGGTGTGAGAAAGGTGCTGCTGTGTGTTGTAGCTGCTTTTAAAGGTGTTGTGTCACTGTTGCCTTTTTATTGAAATCTGTTCAAGACAGACTCTTAAAAAACATTTTTTCTGACTCCCAGTCAACCACCAGCAATTGATAATACCTTAATCTGAGGGGTTCAATAATTTTACTCGTTTAGCAGCATTACAGCAATTGTAAAATTGAAACTTGATCTGCAATTGTAATCCTGTAGAAGTTCTTTTAATCATGCAATCTAGGAACTGGGCTTCAAAGGCTTTTATAGGAATAGATTAAAACTTTGTGTTTTTTGCCATAAATTATATAATTGATAAAAGAATTCCTTGTGTAAATATGAAATTATCATACTTTATGTTTTAGAAAATATATTTGTTGTATTTCATGTTTAAAATCAAAAATTTTAATGCTGATATTAGTAGCTTTATAGGCTGTAAATAAGAGCAGATATGCTAAAGTAGTTCTGAAAATAGAACTGAAAGACCGGTTGGGATCAAATAGAAAAATCATATCCATAACGCTTTTAATATGCAACTTCATGGTTAACCATTCATACATGTTTAATTGTACAACTGTTCGTTTACAACGCTCTACAAAAATAAACGTAACAATTTGGACCGAGGGCACCGTAGGCAGATCCTCACTTTAGTGTTTTACTGAACTGAAATAAAAACATGTCCTTCACAAAATGTTTCAATCGCAGTAGAGAAGCCGTGGAGTTCTCCAACTTCTCCTGATCTCAACTGACCCGCTTCACTCACTTGAAAGCTGCAGATCCTTAGGAAACCTAAATAAGCCGATACCATCCTTATGCCCTTTTGATCTACAAAAAATACTACAAAATGTCAATATCATTTCATCAACATTTCAAGGGATTTTAGGTGACCCAGATGCATTAATGTAGCTCATTAAGCTATGGTCAAATACTTATGGACGTTTATAAAATATATCAGTAAAAAGCAACAGCTTCCTAATGTATAATATCACTGAAATTTAAAGTTAGGTTTGAATTACAAATTTTACACATAGTATATAACACTGCATAACATTTATTAATGTTATAGCCTGTTGGACAAAGAATGTTGAATACAGCTAGCCTTAGCTTGCGCTATTAAGCTAGCAGATAAAAGGCTGATAAACAGGCATGTTTCTCAGTGTTAACTGACATCATTGACATAGTAACACTACAATGACTGTAGGAAATGATTTTAACTTCTAAGCATTTTTTTTATTTTAGCCCATAGAAGATGTTAAAGAAAGTCTTTTTAATTCATTGTGGATATCCAAATCGCCGCCTGTTAAATTCCCATTTCTCCTCCGATGAAGCTGGGTTGCAGCAAAATGTGAGATTTGATATATTCAGATTTTGTCCAAACAATATTTATCTAGCATTTGGATTAAATAAATTACTAAGCATTTTTTTTGTGTGTATATTTAATTCTTTCCAATTTTAGTGTGGCACATTATACTTTACCAACCATAGATCCATTTAGCATCAAAATCTTAAGGATGTCATTGTGTAATATGTTGTTTTTCTCTATGTGACTATTTTGCCTTAAGTTTGCACAAATATGCATGTGACGTGATGAATTTTTGAACACCAAAGCATGAAAAGTTACTGAGAATGGTCATTGTCACCTAAATAACAAAATGCTTCCACCAAATACATGAAGGATCACATTTTAATGAATTTTCTCTAAAGGATCTGACAAGGTGTTTTGGACAAATGCAGATGTGATAAAAAAAAAAAAAAAACTCCCAAGATTGTAATCATTTATAAGATTAAAATTGTTTTGATTTATGCATCCCGATCTCTGAATGTGTTTTTCAAACGAGCTTGGTATGTTATCAAAAGCAGTGATTCTAAACACCTGAAACAAATATTTTAACTCCTTCCTAACTCAGTTTTAGTAATATTTGTACATCCTGCATTCATAAAACTTCTTTTTATGTTGTTTCATTCATTACATTCATGAATGATGAAAGCAAAAAACTGTGTAAAATGGTCAAATGAATTTTAAAAAACTCTGTGATTGTAACCAACAAAAACAATGTCAAAGTACATGGGATGTAACATAAGTAGTAATGCAAGAATTAAAAAAACAATCCTCAACCAAAACCTGTCTTGAGAATCATTTAAATGTAAAATTTTGGACAACGGTGATGAGCAGATGTTAATGAAGCGCAGACCGATAGCAGCAAGACAGCAAGAGAAAATTGGTAGAAAAAATGACAACGACAATGAAGTTCATCTCAGTTCATAGAGATGGAAGTCTGGACAGATGTCTGCTGGTATTGTCAGAAAGTCATGATAAGAAACAGCAAGGAAACATTAAAAAAGAAGCTTTTGAGAAAGCTCCAACAGAACAATATCATAGTTGTGTGGTCAGGGATGAAGATCAGAGTGTTTAAGCTGGAGGATTAAACAGATGTAGGTCTGGACAGAGCCAATGAACTGAACACATTTTTTAACAGGTTCAGTTTAGGAACAACCTCAGCATCCTTATCTCCTGCCCACAATCAAACATACATCCTGCCCTTTGACCCAAAGCTTTCCAGCCACACCTCAAATATTATATCTTTAACTCCAGTTATGGACCCTTCTTCTTCTCTATTACTATCTTTAGCCAAATCGTAAGATTCTGGAGCTTCCTTTGCCTATGCCTTCCACCCCTATCTCTAGAAGTCTGAGGGAGCTGGAAAGACAGCTGGAAAAACTCATTGGAACAAGTCTCCAGGTCTTGATGGTGTCAGCCCCAGAGTCCGGAAGGCCTTTGCAGAGCATCTCTGAGGGATTCTACAGCACCTTCAAGCTTAGCCTGACCCATTACATTATTCCAGTCATGTGGAAGACCTCTTGCTTTATTCTAGTACCAAGGAAATCTCAACAGTCCTCAATCACTATAGACCTGCCGCCCTGACATCCCACATTATGAAGGTCCAACCGGAGACTCCCAGTATAAATAGACTTGTGTAATTTGCAGAAATACTCAGATGAATCTACTTTTGGGAAATAAAATCTCTGAGGTGTGGATCCAATCATCCGATCTGAAATGTGAATAAAGCAAGGGAGATGATAGTATATTTCAGGAGAGACAGTATTATCACTTAAGATGAAGTGGAGGTGGTGGAGAAGAAGTATTGCATGTTTGGCATCTTAACTAGAGGAACTTAGACTTAGACTTAGACTTAGACTTTTTTATTTGTCATTTTGTATGCACAGAGTGCATACAGAACGAAATTG
>JAUZNJ010026542.1:0-16676 GCA_034780135.1 Jordanella pulchra | reverse complement strand
GTCTTTCATTTTCCGGATTATTCAATTCAATGTTAGATTCCTCACTTTTCTTCTCAGTCGCAATTTCAATTCCCAAAGTATTAACTCCTCTTTTGATTGAGATATGACATACGAGGTTTAATAAACCTGTCAAAGTGTGAATAAAGTTACAGGACGTGAAGAAAACCGGCCACCAAAAAAAACTCAAATAAAAAAAAAGAAGAAGACTTCCGGCTGAGTTCAGAGTTCACCGGATCGCCTCTCAAAATGGCGGCTGAACCTACACGGGAGTGGAGTGATGAGCAGCTCAAAAGTGATGATTTGCCTAAAAAAGACATAATAAAGTTTCTCCAGGATAATGCCGCCCACTCGGTAGGGTTACTACCTCAGTGTTTCATCTGTTCAGACAAAATAATTGCTTTGCAATTCCCAATTTTTGAACTGCAAGCATGCAGCAGAGTTAGCATAGGGAAGCAGCATGAGTAAGATGCTAGCGTCCAAAATACCCAATCAAGTAAAAAATGAAGTAAGCTGATGCGCTCTGTGGTGCGTTTTGTCTTTCAGTTCCTCAATGAACACAAACTACTGGGAAATATTAAAAATGTGGCCAAAACTTCAAAGAAGGAGCAGCTTGCTGTCGCTTACAATCAGCTCTTCGAGAGCAAAGTAAGATAAGTTAACACTAATTCCATATGAATGATTCTGCATCATCAGCTAACTGAGTTAAAATAAAGGTTTAAACTTTTGTTTGACAGAGGTTTAAAGGCACAGAGCCAGTGGAGGATGTAACCGAGCAAGTCAAAGCTGTGAAGATTGAAGAGAAACCCAAAGAAGTCAAAGCAGAAATTGTGGATGAGGTGCTCAGTTCACGGCTTATATAAGTGTACTTTCTAATGTTTTCTAGCTTAATTTAGAGAATTGCTAAGACTCGTTTCCATCACTTCTTGTTCCAGGGTCCACCAAAATATACCAAATCAGTGCTGAAGAAAGGAGACAAGACAAACTTCCCAAAGAAAGGAGACACTGTGAGCTGCTGGTACACTGGTACCCTGGAAGATGGGACAGTCTTTGACACAAATATCCCTGCAGGTATGGCTGCACAATCTCCAGGCAAATTTGAAACCCGTGTTATGCTTTAACTTAGGCCTTCATTTTGTGGCTACTCCCATCTGGCCAGTAAAAGTATTTTTCTCATTTTTCAACCTCACTTTTGTTGATCTGCAGCAGCAAAAAAGAAGAAGCAAACCAAACCTCTGAGTTTTAAAGTGGGCATGGGCAGAGTCATCAGAGGGGTATGTTATCACCCATTGTATTAACTGTGGCCCAAATGGTTACATTTACTCATTATTGCAACACATTTATTCATTTCATTAATTAATTTCAACTTTGAATCAGATTTTTTACAGGTTTAAGGTCAGCATATTTTTCAGTGTCTTTATCCTATTCAAAAATAATTTTAATGTACATCTTTTCATCCTTAGTTATCAGGAAATTAGTTAGAATGACCAGGAAGCAGCATATGGGAACTGAATGTGCAGCTAGATGTGATCATTTCTGTTTTTATCACAGTGGGATGAGGCCCTTCTGACGATGAGCAAAGGTGAAACAGCACGGTTGGAGATTGAACCTGAATGGGCTTATGGAAAAAAGGGCCTTCCAGACTCAAAGTATCCTTTTTCTCTTTAAGATTTGTTTTGACAGAAAATGTTTTCGACTTATTTGGGCCTGAATTTTTGTGGTTTTGTTTTTTCCTTGATTTTTATTTCATCAGAATCCCACCAAATGCAAAACTGATTTTTGAAGTGGAGCTTGTGGCCGTGGATTAATTATTTGCCACACGCATCACCTGAATGCCCCCTCCTTTTAAGTTTACACCGTCTTTGGACTGTACTGAACAAGGCTCCCATATATACCTCTAAGCCTTTTTCAGTTTACTATCAAGAAAAAATAATCATTGTCCCATGTCAGTCTTAAATAAAAATGGACGCATTTTCAGTGTTAATAAGGGTTCTGTTTTGTTTTATTGCATGTAGAATATGAATAAATTGATTTCCCTTAAATCGTGTTCTATTTTTTTTTAGTTAAGATGGTACCCAATGGCTTTGTCTAAAACGTCCATATCTTAACCTGTAATGAAGTAGTTCTGCAAGTTAAACCCTCCTTATTGATAGAGCTTAACTTCCATGATCGTTAAGTCAGATATTTTATGGTGTAAGCCTAATCTTTGAAGAGTTGAGCCAGTTTACACTAACAACTAATGATTAAGATATTCCATAATTGGTCATTTTGCACATAAAGCTTTTTGTTTTTTAGTGGCAGGTTTCAATCTACTGATAAAACCCTGCCGTTTTAAGCCACATCTTAGATGTAGTGGAGAGGAAAGGTTAACAAAGGACAGGTGGAGCCCAATACCGTAAAGCAATGGTTTCCAAACTCGGTCCATAGGACCCCACTGTCTTGCATGTTAGGCATTTCCCTGCCTCCACACATTAATTAAATGGGTGATAAGCAGGCTCACATTGGCTGCTGAGGAGTGCTATCATTGGATGCATGCATGCTGAAGCAGATCTATAAAGAATGCACCACTACCTTAAAGAATTTTAAGAATTCATGGAGTAAAGCTTCCATTTTCAGTGAGAAATTCCTGAAAATCATTTGTTCCCAATGTAATCAAGCCTTTTTAAATTGTAATTTTTAAAGAAAAAAAAGGCAGTTTTTTTTTAGTTGTCATAAACAGCAAGATTTTAGAGACTGCAACATCTGCAAAAAAAGGCAGGTGGTTTGCAAGAGAATTAGGCTACGTTTATGCTGCAGCCTAAGGTGACCCAAATCCAATTTTTGTTTTGCCTACATGTGGAGCTGTATCCAATCTTTTCATGATAGGACTACTTTTTTTTTCCAAATGTGACTCAGGCTACTTGGCTATGTGGTCCTAAATCTTAAATGCATCCGATCTATTCAAACCAACCTGTGTCTCAATAGCAAGACATTCAAATCTGCTTCTTTCTATGCAGAAGCAGGAAGAAAAACCCATGGCAGAAAATAATGCAGTGACCAGGATTTCTTTTTGATCTTATTGAAAAGTATTAGCATTAATGAGATGGCTCCGGTTGGAAAAGAAAGATTGCAAGATGTACTCCAGCACTTCCATCCATGTTTACTTCCATAAACACAGAGCACGCTCGCTACTTGTCTCATTGCATCCTCCACTGCACATGTGACTGTTAATCTGTATAAATGCAATTGACACAGGAGATCACCAAAAAGTTGCATGTATTTGGAAATGTGAATGACCACAGGAAACAAATCAATTTCACAAAAAACAAAAAAAACAAAACAGAATTTCGCATTAAGGCCTGCAGTGTGAACGTAGCCTTAAGACAAACCTTAAAAAAAAGACATTACCAGACGATGCCAAGTCAAATATCCTTTATTCTGTACAAGACAAACTTTAACTTGGTAAAAACTGAGGATGTTGGTGGCGTCATTCCTCCTTCAGAGCATTGAAGCAATTAGGAGTTTGCATTGGGTCCCTTCTTCTTTCCAAAGGTGGGCACAACGTTAACAAAGCGCCTGTTGTACTGGATGCGGCGTTTGGCACGCCCAGTCTTCTTTTTCTTCTTCTCCTGCTTGTCAACCTGGAAGAATAGAAAGGATTAATAATTTTTATGGTCATTATTAGCAAGTTAAAAATGAATTCAAACAATGGGAAAGAAAACATTATCTAGGATACTTTACCTTGGGAGTTTGTCCTCTTACTTTTCCAGCACGAGCAAGAGAACCGTGCACCTTACCTGGAGAAAAAAAATAATATTCAGACACTTCCAACAGCCTTAATTTACATGTTGCTTGATGTCTCTTTGAACACAAACATTAAGGAACCAGACTACCACCATTTCAGACAAACAGTGTAAGCATTAAGAAAACACTTCATAATGCTTTTTAAAAAAGGTTATGGTCAGGAAAATTACAGAATAGTAAACATGAATGTACCAACCTCCGAGCAACCTGCCAGCCACCTCCAGAGTACAATGCTCGGTCACACCACAGGTTGCCAGGGAAACATCATCCTCCAGTGGGCACCCAGCGAGCAGCAGCACCTGGTCCTCCACCAGGAGTCCTTCCAGAGCCTGGACATGAGCCTGTGGGAACAGTCAGGGCATCCTTATGGGTGCTTTTAACAGAAACTCTTTAAAAGTAATTAGAAAGTACAAAAATTAATCTTAAAAAGGCATCATCCTTTATGCCCGTTTTTTTTTTTTCCTTACCTTGATCTGGCCAACAGTCTCCTGTCCAGTCACCTCAAGGGTGTGAGTGTTCTGGGCACGCAAAAAGAGCTGCATCTTCACTCTTTAAAAAAGAAAGAAACTTTTGTCACTCGTACTGAAACCATAGCTACTATTTCTGTCCGTGTCATTTGATTTACAATAAGGCCACTGGCTCTGCCATTGCCTCAAAATTTCTTATTTACCCTGCTGGGTGTAAAGTACGAAGTAAACTCATGGAATTAAATTCGTTCTATATTTATCTAAAGCCTGATAAAAACCCAGATAATTAAAACATTTTTTGAGGAGCCTTCGATTTTGTTTTACTTAGTATAAACAGCCTATCATAATGTCTGAGCAGCTTTAATCGGTAGATAAGCTGATTTTATGATAAAACATGCTTGACTACCCCCTGTGTTCGGACTCCCTCAGACAACTGAGTTCATTTAACAATTCAAAACCACAGATATTGGTTTAAAAGTGTATTTAATTTCCAATTTTCTAACTTAGATCAATTTTACATATAAAAACGTGAGTTGTGAATACGGATAATCTGTGACATTCAAACTAATTTGTTCAATCTCAACATCGCATATGACAAATCAACATGTCGGCCTTTCAGTCGGAAACCAACAATGCAGCTGCACTTCATTACAGCAACAAAGATTGGTTAACACTGCATTAGATATCCACTCTTAAGTTTAATAAATGCTTCGATAGAGGAAAAAACGAACCCCTTCGGAATTTAATGGCAACTGGAGGTTCTTATCTAATCGAAGACTCCATGCTAGCTTAGCTTAGCCTAGCCACATGGTAGATGCGTTTACAGAAGTCGTCCTAACATATGCTAAACATCGATTTGAGACACAAAACTGTCAACGGAGCACCGTGGCTTGTGATGAGAACAAAATCAATAAAGAATTGTAACCTTGGCTACTTCTTGAGAATGAATATGTGCAGAAATCGGAGGCGTCTCACCTCGTTTGATGCTAGTCGTTCCACGCCAAGCATAAAAAGGACCGACTATGGGAGAGAACAGCGCATGTGCAGATTTACGTAACTTTAGGCGGAAGTAACAGTAACGCCCATAAAACTCAACAGGGGGGGGGGGAGATTAACCTCAAGACAGCATATCTTTAAATAAAAACATCTAAGACAAGTATAGATGCTTAGACTGCCTTAAGCAAATTATTGCTAAACATTTCGAAGCTATATTTTATCTTTTAAGCAATAAAATTGTAAATGCTAAAGGTAATCAATTTAAGTTAATCATTTTGAGAGCTTATTATGGCAGGTATTATATTCATTAGCTCTCCCCAACTGAAATTAAAATAATTTGCATGGAAATGCGGGTTTATTCTTGCTTCTGACAAATTTCAATTTACCTACTACATGGAGAGGAACACATCCCATGCTCTTTGTAAAAAAAAAGAAATCACATGACGTTGTTACACCATTAATATTTAAAATGACTTCATCACATGAAACCTGGAGTCTTCAGGATATCAATCTCTTTATTAGGAAATTAGGTCAAAAAAAAAAAATAAAATAAAAAAAAAAAAAAAAAGACAAGCAGACTATCATGAATTTTTTTACAAGTGTTAATGTTTGGAAAAAAAATGTGACTTAAGAAACATACATAAATGCTTCTTTAACAACTTTAAAGCCGGAAGACAAAGAAAAGCCAAACTAAGTCATTCATTCTAAAGGAAAATAAAAAGCCTTTGTATTATGCAGGACAAAAAAAAAAACAACTTGCCTTCAAACATTCTTTAAATCAGAAGATTGTTGAAACATCTTTCAACTGCAGTTTTAAAAACAACTGATTTACATTTCTATAATTGAAAACCATGTTTTTCTAACAGGGGGATATAACATGAAATTTTATTAAGAAACAGTAAAAGAACAGTGGAAGAAAAAAAATAAAAAAAGGTTATCCTGCCCAGTGTGTGGCTGAATTAAAAACTCTATGACATCCAAGCAATTTGCTCTGCTCCAGGTTTTAAAGTCAGGAAAAGATGCATCTCCATCTTCAAGTCCATCATGTTGGAGGAGGAGGGTAGTATTGGTTGTACTGGGCATACTGGTTGTACTGCCCCCAGGAATTTTGTCCCCAACCACCATACTGTTGCTAAAAATAATAATAAAAAAAATATATTAACCCAAATTTTAGACGGATGAACCGTTTCAAATGAAGCATTCATACATAAACCTACCTGATACCAGTTATAGTTGTAAGCTGAGTTGTTTGCCTGCATGTCAGTCATTGCATTCGCTGCAAGTGCAGAGGGATCATCGACTCTCTGCCTTTTGGCATCAGGTTCTTGAGAGCTTTAGAAGGAGAAAAAAATTGTCAATTATCCTGATTTGATGACAATCATGGAAGGTTTTTTCTATCTTTAATGGCTAAACTTCACGTTTACAAGTCCATACCTGTCATATCCGTTCTCAGCCTTCCTCTTTAAAGAGTCACTTTCTTTCTGTAGTTTTTGTTGTTCTTCATATGCAGCCACAAGCCTAAGTGGTGAATTAAAAAATACTGATGAGAAAAAGTTTCAACACATTAGTAATTATATCTTGCTAACCATTTTAACTAATTTAACTTACACATTAATGTCACTGCCAAAGTCTTCTAAGAATTCAACTTTGCGCTGCGAGAAGACGATGCGGCAGTCCAGGGTCAACTGACTCCTCAGGGCCCGGTCAAAGCAAGCCAAAATCTCAGCCTGATTCTGGGTCACATCTCCACTAAACTCCAGCTCCAGTAGATTTAAATATAGTCTTGAATTTGTCTACAAAAGGAAAAAAAAAAACACATATAACATACAGCATGCAAACTTTTATGTCCTGAAAGACATTTTCAAGCACGGATTAAAGTTTCCATGTGAACCGTCATGTCCACCAGTCCTCACCTGGTCTTTCTCAATGGCATCAAGAAGAACCTTCTTTGCCTTGCTCAGACTTCTTTGCACCTTCACCATGTATCTTGCCAGCTTTACAGCGTAGAACGACGACTCTGTAGCAGAGTTTGCAGTCTCCATTGCTTCCTTCAACAGTGCCTCAGCCTCCTCCAGGTTGCCGAGGCGACGCTCCAGACTGACTCTTCGAAGACGAACCATGGCCAGACTTGGGATCGTTGCCTCCAATGTCTTCAAAATTCTGCGAGCCTCTTCCACTTGGCCTAGACAAAGATGAGTACCACACTTCAATCAAAGCTCATTTTTATAGTATAATATTTACATTTGGATACATGTCCAAGTTTCTGGAGGGATTTCTTTTTTTCCCCGCAGATAATGGCAAGCCGGTCACAAGTCTGGCTGGATAGTTCACCACTCGTCTTTAAACAATCATTACGGACCATTTAAATGAGCTGTATTCTTATAGCATCAGGGAACCTAACAGAAGTAAACTTGTGTCCTTTGATGCATAAAGGAAATTAGTTTAATCGTTAAAAATCTGTCAAAGTAGACAAGACTTGTAGTTTTAAGAAATTGCCACAAACCACCAGGCTTATTTGATAATAGTAAATATATTATTCCTCATGCTGTTGATCCCCTGATGGCTTCTTTGGAAATTTGCTGAATTTCAAGTCACGCTCCTGCCTTTTAGCCATCTAGCTCTGCTCTATTTGAGCACTTTGAAAGTGTCCTCTTTTGTTTCTTTGCCAAGGGTGGCAACCATTTGAAACCAACAACTGTGTTCTTGACAAAGTTCCCACTCAATAACTGAAAGATGCGTTTGACACAGTGGGAATCAGCCTTCTATTACAAACAGTAGTCTTCAGTCTGGTTGTTTCCTAAAAGGCCTTTATAATGCAAAATTAACGTTCAGCTTTTAATTATGTTGTAATGTTATTACTTCATCAAAAAAGCACAAAGCATTTCTTCACTTGATTAATGCATCCCTGAGTAATCCTAAGTGTTGGTGTCTGATTAGCAGTCACTCCCTAAACTTTGGGAAAAAAAAAAAAAAAAAAATAGACTCCCTCCCAGGAGGCGTGTATCTCAACTGCACTGTCTCAGCACGGTAAATAAATCTCACTTTCTCTAATCAGGGCAGGTGAAGTGAGGCAGAGAATGATGATTCTGGCTCAAAGTTTAGACAAAGTGGCTCCACTGGCAGGTAATCTGCACAGGTTAGCAACCTCTTCATTTAGCCAATGTCTAAATCATGTTTGGTTGGGAGAGGTGTTGGACTTCGTTCAGGAGTTAGAAGCGGTTTGATACGGAGATTTCACGCCTTATTGCTAGTATCTTTAATTTCGGTTTGAAGAAAACTATATTTCTGAACAAATGAAGACCTACATGGTTCTAAGTGTACTTTTTATTCAGATATTTGCCTATACGTGACTGAGAAAGGCTTAAAAATGCACTATATAGGACCTTTCAGCATTCTCTTGTAGAGTCTATAAATGCATAATATAACCCAGCATTTTATTTCATTTGAGACCAATTTCCAAATTACCTTTCTTTTCAAGTTATTTGAGAGAATTGGCTTTCTCCTGCTAATCCTTTCGACAGCACTTTTCGAGATTACAAAAGCCCTTTTGTCCTTTACTGACAGGGAATTTTGTCATCTGCTGTTTAAAATGAGATGCTTACCTTGCTGCTCCTCAAAGGCTGCCCAACGAAGGTGAATGGAGGGTTTCTTGGGCAGATGTATGGTGCAAGCCTTCTTGTACACATGTCTCGCACCTTCCGTACTGAAGCCTTCTAGATATTTTGCATACTTCATAGAATGGAAAAAACGAAAGCAAGTTGGAAGGAAGGCAAGAGGACAGACAAAAAAAAAGAAGAGAAAAGGCAAAAGAGACAAAACATTTTTAACCTGTATATACAGTTTATACACACAGTGAATTGCTTCATAGACAAGATCGTTTTCAGAAATTTTCTGTGTAAACCCATCAGCACCTTCATGGAACCAATTAGATAAGTTTCTGTAAGGTAGTGGGAGACGAAGAAGATGCAACGTAGTAGTTGGCAAATGCTGCAGTCAAATCTTGTGTGGCAAGCTGGCCATCCCCTAATACAACAGACAGTCACATATCAACGTTACACGCAAAGAGTGCAGGACGTTCTTTGTTTTTCTGCTTTGTTGCTTTTGTTTTTTTTTTTTTTTTGTTTTTTTACTGAGTTGATCTGATTTATCAACGTTGATGGGGAAGTGCAGGGAGGCAGCAGCAACGAGACGCGAGTTCACGCTCAAAA
Organism: Jordanella pulchra; assembly: GCA_034780135.1. Taxonomy (NCBI): domain Eukaryota; kingdom Metazoa; phylum Chordata; class Actinopteri; order Cyprinodontiformes; family Cyprinodontidae; genus Jordanella; species Jordanella pulchra. Next base: position 7,225 of record JAUZNJ010026542.1, on the reverse strand, counting down.
TACCTTCATCCAGAACTCCTCGTAGAGAGCGCAGGCGATGAGACATCGTTCAAAGAGGACCACCACGCGCTCCGGGGTCCCGTTTTCAATTTCGAAGTCCAAGTACTCCTTCCAGTTGTTTAGCTGCGTCTTCTCCAAGGCTTTGACGTGGAAGTAAGGTCGTTTAATCTAAAGGATACAAATTAATTAGAAAATGTCCCATCAAGACTAAACGTTTTCATTGCCAAACCTGGATGAAAAAGAGATGAAACGAACCCCTTCTTCAAAGGTCCAGCGCTTGCTGACTTCATGCTCGTTGTGGTTGAATACCTCCTGCCGAACCTCAATCACCTTGTGCCGCATGTTTTCAATTTCTGTCACCCTCTAAATAAAAACACACATAAAGATCTAGATCAGCGTTTTTATTGCCCCTCTCCAGTACAACATTGTCCACTTGTTGAATACTGCTAGTCCTGCAACCAAGGATTTACATCACCATGATGTTGCCAGAGACAAGAAGCCTGTAGAAGGGACAGGAAAGTTTGCACCCTGCACAGCTGGGTTCAAAGGAGCCCCGGTTGATCCTTTTACTTTAAGGGCGAGTCCCTTACTGGACCTCCTGGCTTGGCTGGTGACATAGAAAAACTTCTTCAAACCTGAACAATTCTTTACCTATGTTATCATGGACAACAGGAAAGCTCCTGCTAAACCTGGAAGTGGAATTTTGTCAGTTTTCTCCCTCACTAAGAATTGTAAACTCATTCTTACCTTAGCGGGATCTGCAAGGTCCTCCGTACCAGGTGGCAGCTCCTCCTGAGGAAGGTTCGCCTCTCCGTCTTCACTAACCATTCCTGACAGGCTAGATTTAGAGAGCTCCAGTCTAAGCTGAACAAACTCCTCTTCGGACAAAAAGTATTTGGGGTGGTTTCCCTGCACGTGGTCTTTGAACCTACACAGACAGAGCCAAATGTTACTCTCCAGTACAGTAAAACAAAGAAGATTAGACCCCAATCAAGCACAGATAAATAAAATAGATTTTTGTTTTAAAAAGCTGTTCATCTTTCCATATACCTCTGAAAATGCTGAGAATACAGCTGCGTTGGGATGCCCAAGATGCGATCGTAGATGGTGGTGACATTAGCCAGCTTCTGCTGTTCCGTTTCCCAGGTTATGTACGATTCCCAAAGGCGGTCTGAACGAAAATCTGTGCCTGCTGCAAGCACTGCATGTTCATATGAGCTATTAAAGAGAGAAAAAAAAGGCATGTTAACTGTTGATGTCAAGGGTTTTGAGAAGGCTTAGTTTTTCAACAAAGAATGTTTTACTCACGCTCGAATTCGGCCCTCTGTCTCTGGATCATCAGGATCAGAGTTCTCTTTTATAAAGGTGAGGTAGTGAAGCCAAAGGTCCACACTGAGAGGGATAGCCTGCAAGCCTCTTCTGTACACCTGGGTTAAAGAAAACTTACAATAAGCTTGGAATTGTTTTAGGATGCTCTATAAATGTTTGACGGTTTTCATTTGATCAAGATTCGAGTCCAACAACACATTTCAGAGTCCACCTTTTGTTTATGACAGTGTTTGGAAAGCCTGACAGTCAAAGCTCTTCCCAGCATGCTTTAAGTTTTTTTCCCACTTCTTAACACTTATTTCAAAATAAATTACCACAAAAGCTAGTTCTTTTTAAAACCAGTGTGATTACCAGCCATTGAAAACTGGGTGCGTTGAACCAGTTATCATTTATGATGTGCAAAACAAAATACCCTGAAGACTAGAATGAGGCCTGACAGCTTAATACATTTCGCCGGACGAGCAACTATTCCAGAAATGATTGGAATAAACTACAATGTTGTCATTTAGTTTGAATCCAAAGTGTTCCCACAGTGAAGCTTTCATTTTCGCTTTGAAACCAATTTTATAACTGGTTTTCCAGATCTCAACTAGCATCTCTATGGCTTGCTGCTTCTAAGTCAGTTGGCTCACAACACTAAGGAAATGATTGTGGGAGGAGCCCAATGCTCTGGAGTAAAAACTTTTGTGATCCAAACTCTTTAGCAGAAGGAAAAACAAGGTGGAAAAAAAAACAAAAAAAACCAAGCTGAACTCATTTCAATTTATCATAGGATTCATTTTAACCATTCAAGTGATTTATTGAGACAGACATATACTAATGCGATATACAGCGATAATAATGCCAGCCCTGTTTAGATGCTACTCAGACTTTTCCATTGATTATTAGTTTTATCTGAGAAAATGTTACCTCTTCTGCAATCTGTATGTTGCCGTGCTTTTTCTCAAGATCTGCGTATTTCTTCCAGTAGCCATAGCAGTAAGGATAACGTAGGAAGAAAACATCAAATGACTTTCTTGCAGCCATAAGGAGACTCTGAAGAAGAGAAAGAGCAAACACAGACATTATAATTCTGCTTTTAAAATCAGAGTTGAATTGAACCATTGGTTTAATAAAAATGAAAATAATCTGCATTTTCTTACTTCTTGCTCCACATATTGCAGCAATGCAACCCAGGCATTGAAATCTTCTGGACTGTCTTCACAGATCTTAAAGAGCCTTTCAAACTCTGAGGGTAGGCTCGGTTCTGTAAGAACAGAGGATTCCTCTGAACTTTCTTTGGATGGGTCTTCAAGCTCCATGCCATCCTCTAACTGCTGTGCTTCAGTGCCATCTATACAGGGTGGATCAATACAAAAAAGGACATTAAAAGTAAAATCACAACAGGAAAGGGAACTTTAGTTGTAATGTAATGATATTTAAAAAAATAGTTCTCTTCTTTTAACACTTAATGGTGTTAAACCAGACTAGCTAGTATTTACCCTGACTTCCATCCTGCATAACAGCTTCTGGCTGAGGCTCAATCGCATACTGCACTGCTTGGTCTGGCTCCTCAGCAGGCGGTGGAGGCGGGGGCGGCGGTGGAGGCGGATGCTCTTCTTGGAAATGAGGAGCACTGGGGAGCTGAAACTGCTCCACAGACTTATCCACAGATCCCAGCTCAGAGGGGTTCATTTGTTGGTTTATCTGCTGCTGTTGACCAAGATCATTCTGAGAGGAATCAGAGACCTCAGGCGCTGGTTGTGGAGGGACTTGGTCCAAAGGCCAGGCTGCTGCTTGAGCAGGAAGGTCAGGAAGATATGCATTCCCATTACTCTCCATGGTAGTGGACTCAGTGTCCAGCATTCCACTAAGAGTGGCAGTTTTAATAAAACAAGCCTGTTGATAATAAAAAAAAATAGATATTCATACTTTAGGAATATAAACATGAAGTGAAAATACAATTAACAAGGGGATTGTAAATAGTTTGCAAAAGTTCACTTTTCTTCCCAGTGTAAAATAAAACAAATGTGTTGATAATGACAGTATTTTAATTGATTTGAGTTCTATATACAGCTCTCTAGCAAAAAAATAAGGGTTTTAAAATAAAAGAAGATGATTAGTAACGTAACAATCAACAATGTTTACTCAAATAAGGCGATGTATTCTCCGGGTGATCGTCTGCTCAAAGTTCAACGTTAAGTTAGGCCTCTAGGCCTGTCGGATGTTAAGCTAGCTAACTTAACAAGCTAGCTAGATCGTTAAGTTATCTCGCAGAGTTTATTTTCTCGGTACGTTATTTTCGAAATTATCATTTAGATACGCAAATTGCATTTTTACTTACTGAGCCTAAACACTGCGTTAACTAAATTAACATAATTATAAATAAAACTATTTGGTGTCCCTTCCTTGTCTGCAACACGCAGCAGGCTGGCTAGCAGGTTATGGCTTCCACTCGCGAGACTAGCTATGTCGAATCTTACCGATTTATTGCAAAGATGGATCAACTTAGTGGTTGTAGATCTCACCTGCAGCTCTCAGGTCAACGATTTTATTATAATCAAACAACAAGTCTTCTCCGAAGTTACAATCCAACAACCGAGTGGCGCGCGTCATCCACCATACATTTCAATTTGGAGGAAGAACAGGCCCCGATTGCGCATGCCCAGTCAGAACACCATGGAGACACGCTGAACGGGGTTACAAGACCGAAGCGCAGGGGCGGAAATGTTTTTAACAAACTTTATTCACACTTAGTTAAAATGGACTTGAGATAATAATGAGTAAGAATAACAATATTCCCAAGAAAAAATGGCTGCCATATTACATAACTGTTCTTATGCTATTTAGAATAACTAAACTGATATCTGTTCAAGTTTTATTCAAGTAATTGTAAAAAAAAAAACATGAGAAACTTTATTAGTAATTGAGAATGTTCTTGTTTTATTTGGGTGTTCAAACTTTATTTTTGTACTGTGTTATGGGTATTTTATAAGAGGGTCATTTGTTTTACTTTTTCCTTGAACATATTTGAAACACAGTTTAACTCACCAACTAAATAAAAAAATATATAAGTAGAAAAAAATAAATGAAACAGAAAACCAAGCAAAAAAAACTATTACATTGTCTGTGTTTTAAAAGAAGTCAGGAAAGGCAAGGCAAAATAACAGAAAGAGCTCAAACCTGAAAGTATAGCTTCAAAATCTCTGGCAAACTGGTAAGAGTTAAATGGGATGCTGGGGGTCTTTATAGTTGCTGGTTTGTCTGCTGAGATGAACCAACAGAAGTCTCTCTAGGACCTTCATGATGTGGGAAAAATCTAATTCAAGGCATCACTACTCATATTACAAAAGCTGGCAAAGATAGATTAATCATGGATGACCGGTGCCATTTGTTTACTTAATAATGACAATAAGATGTTTGTCATTATTTCTGCATCCCCATTATCATCAAATACATCCAAAATTTCTTGGATGCTTCAGGCCTCAAAATTAATAAAAATAAATAATCATATTGCTTTTCATCTCCTCTTGCAATAAAGCTCATCTTTAAAACACCCCTGTTTCCTATCTTGGAGATACTATTACAAAAAAAAGAAAATATTTAATCTAATATTCTTCTTTAATCTAAATTTCTTCCTGTTAAAAGGGAGTTTTTCCTCCCCACTGTTGCTACATGCTTGCTTAGTGTGAGGGATTGCTGTCGAGTCAATGATTTGATGCAATCAGCTGGTTTTCCTTAGATAGAAAACTTTTAACTAATCTGTCTGTGTGATTTGAATGAACTGTCTTTGTGAAGTCCCATGAGATGACATGTGTTGTGATTTGGCGCTATATAAATAAACTGAATTGAATTAATATTCGACCCTATTGTTGATAAAACAACAAAAAAATAACTGTTGGCTTAAAAAAAATCTACCTTTGAGAAAAATGATTTTATTATTTAAAGCAGAAGGATTATCAAGGTTAACTTATGCTAGGTGGCTATGTCTCTACCTCTAAAAGCATTCATAAAATGCTCTTTAAGTTTGTTTAGAAGAATAAAACGCAGCATGTCCAAAACTTTCTTATTGTAATAACCAATAGCCTCAGGGGGTCTAAAGACTTTAGACTTTTCCTTCCTAAATTACATATTTAAAATCAACTTGACTTCAATATTTTACTGGACCCAGAATTCACCCTACATAGGAAAGTCCTGTAAATATTCATTCTTCTTTCTTTGAGATTTTAGAGAGCAAAATTTCCTTTTGCTCTAAACCTTCCACAATAAAAATAAATGTAAGATCACTATTTCAGAAAGACATTGCTGTTATGCCTCGATGGTTTGTTGCTGATATCAAATTGACTGCTGTCTGGTACATAACAGAGGGATTTGATCCTTACACTCCTGGCTGAAAGCCATGGACGCTGACCATGTTTTGGTTTTTTGTTTTTTTACTTTGGACAATGAGACAAGAGTTCACTTATTCTGGAGATTTCTCTTTATAATAACTTTCTAGATAAATTCACATCTATCTCACATTGTTGAGATCTTCTACCTTTATTTTACGGTTGTAATGGTTGGTGTCTACAATAACAATTCATCTAAAAACATATGTTTTTAATTGAATTAATCTTTTAACAATTCTAGCACATTTCTCCATCCTTCAAAGCAAATTTTCTGGCATAAAATAAACCTGTTTCAACTTGTTCGAACTTTAACATTATGCAGAGAACATCTTATAGAAGCGTAAAATTCTTTGTTTTACCTGAAGTACAGTATTTTTTTTTCTACTGCATTAAATTTCTCAATTTAGTAACTTGTATTTTTATTTTTGTCACCCTTGCATTATTTGTTTTTGTACGTATTTAAAAGTATATATAGAACAAAAAATGACGTGTGTGACATTTCAATTGTTTGCTTTACCTGGGGTCGGATTTTATTGTTGGTTTTTGTTGGGTTTTTTTTATAAAGGCTTTTAAATATTAATGTGCAAGGGTGCCACATTATTTATTTATTTCATTTTCTTTTACAATAACCTGCGATTTTTTTGATTTTTATGCCTCTTTTATTATGCGGGCAGGAGGTTCATTCATTAAACTCGTGTGTAAACTATTTTTGGGAAAGTTAAATTCAAATGGTTGCTAGCCTTTGATAAAACAGCAGCACTGTCTGTAGGTTCCCCCTTCAACCCCCCGCCCATCTCACGGACAGCCTCCACGTCACGCACTAATAAAACGGAAACTGTTTGAATGAGGGATTTGACACGTTGGAAAGAACCGCCCGTAAAACCCGTCTGGAGATCCTTTTGCATCTTAAATAGTTTCATTTGTCTTATTCGTGTAACCACACATAAAGACAGCAATAGTTACATCTGGTATGAATGCCCTAATGGCGGCAACACGAGCTAATGACCCGAGCTGCTGCTGAGGGTTTTATTTCTACCTCGTGCGCATGCGAAATGGCGTTGGGTGCGTTTAGAGGTAATCGGAAACAACCAAATCCCAAGTTGTCATGAGTGTACTAACTATAGCTACTCGCTCTAATGCATAAGAGAAGCGAGTAATTAAATGTTTATAATTATATTAGAGAAGAAAAAAAAAGAAAAATTGTACGCTATTTTTATTTTAAATAAGTGCTTTAAAAATATGTGTATACCTACGTGTTGCTTTATCAAGACCTGCCCCAATATCATTTACTGGTTTAAACTGCTTAAAAAACATAATGCTTAGTTAAGTCTAAAATCCTTCCAACCTGACCTCCTTTTAAAAACAGTTTTCTTTCAACTCAAGACCCTAATTATGTTGTTGTAGGTAGGCTAACGTATACCCCGCTGAGTATTATGATCCTTTTCTCTTTGAGTTCACTGTAAAATTCTGTATTGAAGTACATCCTTTCCATTTTGTGGAACCTATTTTGTTTGTAACATGTTATATAT
>JAUZNJ010026541.1:24602-42263 GCA_034780135.1 Jordanella pulchra | reverse complement strand
TCAAGTGAGTCTAGTCTTAACCTGATGAACTGATGCGATGAATGGAGTCTGGTGTGCTACTGCTTGGGTGGAAAGAAAACCAGCAGCCACACGGCCCTTTCTGGAACCCCTGCCTTAGTCAGTACAAGTTTGACAGAAAACAATGAAATACATGATACAAAAATTTTAAAGTGAAACCAAAAGATTACACAGACATAACCAACCTGCGGCACAGTGAAGTAATTTTCATCTGATGTGATAATAGGACTCCCCTGAACATACATACTAACTGGCACTGGAGCAGACAGCGCAGGCATCTGGAAGGACGGGCCTGGCCTAGGAGCGCTATACAGGTTGCATGAAGATAAAATATGAAGCTCAACAATTACAGAAAAAGAGACAAAACAGAAAAAAATAAACCACTTTGTCTTACACTGTGTCTCCTTGGTAGAAGAGACCCAGGTAGGGGTTATTTTCAGGAGGAGAAGTGACACATAAAAACGGAAACCAGTCTGGGGAGTTTTCAGCAGACTGCACGGAGCACTGGTAATCTGGAGCAGGGGAGACCTGTCCCCCAAAAGGTCCTGGCAAACAGTGGGATTCAAAAAGCTTGAGATCTTCACTGGAACAGTCCTGAGAGAAGTAAAATACAGCCTCAGTATTTAATTAAAGAGATTAACAAAGAAGGAGACAGAGTTTACTTATTCATTTTGTTACATTGCTGTAATCTAGACTGATATAAGCACCTTGTCACAGCAGCAGCGAAGGTCACATGTCCTGGATGTCAGGTCACATGGACAAGCACCAAGCGGTTGGTACACTTGGTTAGGAAATACTGTTTCGTTTTCTGAAAATAAATACATAGCTTGTGTATTAGGAAATGTCCTTTTTAAGCACTTATTTTATATTTTTTAGTTTATGTTTTTTTTTTTTATTAAAATCACCAGATCCTGCATTAGAAGGAAACAACCGGGCGTTTATGGTGGCTTGGATCAGCAATGATGCCTGGGGGGTGCTCCCAATGCAAGCAGACACCTGGAGGGTTTCCAGGACACACAGCGGTTTTGGACAGCAGTCAGCGTTTGTTTCATTATCACCACACAAATGCAGGCTTTGATTTAAAGTCAGATGAACTCGAAGTGCACTCTGGACAGAAAGATTCAGTTGCCATGAGTATAAACCACAGATGGACTGTATCTCCTTTATGTTGCTGTGCCTAAATATTCACCAGTTTATTAAAGGTGGTTTTTACCTTTCCCATCTGCTCAGCGGTGAGTGTCCACCGTGTTGGTACTGCTACACATGATGGATCTACGCTTCCTATAAAAGACAGTGTTAGAAATAACCCTTGTCATTCGCAGAAAGCTTACTAAACCCTAAAATATAATAGATAGGTATAGTTCATCATTAATCGTGAAAGGTTTTTCCTGCCAATACTATAATGCTACAGTATAAGGTATGAATTCTATTTTTATGTAATTTCCCTTGGAAGTCATGGTAGTTCAAGTGGAGATCCCTTTTTGTCAGGATTAAAGTCATCCTCCTCATTGAGTGAGGTTAACTTAAAAGTAGGGTTGGACTTTATGTCATACCCTATCAGATAGAGACCCGCTTGGTGTGACGCATAGCACTGAAAACTCTTCCCTTTCTGACATAGTTTAAGTCCCATCTAAGAGTAATTTGCTATACATTACATGTAGTTTAAAGTCTTGTTTAAAGAGTGATTGCAAACAAACTGTAACTCTGGAGAAAAAGATAGAGATTCACTGCTCAGGTTGGGAAAAAGTTGTTGAAAGCTATTTGTCACTTACTTCCTAAACCTGGACTTTATGAAAGAGAGTCAATCAGATCACCATTGTGTAAAGAAAGTTGTACAAAATCATGTTTGCAGATTGTTCAGTTTTGCCCAAACCAAGTAGGAGAAAGGAAATATGTGGGAGAAAGTCAGAGGAGGTTAAAACTGAATGTTTCACTATTTGAACAACCCAAGCATAAAAAAGTTTATAGCAGGGCTGCAGAACAGTCATGCTTTAGACATGATTTTCTTTAGCAGTGTCAGCTACGATTATTGGAAGGGTGGACGGAGATATATTTTGTGCATTCCTGAAGGAGAAGGTCTCACATGCTACAAACCAAGGCACAGCATTGCCATTCCACCTTACAATTACCACTTAGCATTACCATCATCCTTATCACTTTGCAATGATCAATTACATAAAATCCAAGAATATCGCAGTAGGTTTTTAGGTTAGAGTGTGAAAAATCTTTAAAAATTAAGCAATTACGTTTTTTAAAAAACTTTTCAGGTTAAATCCAACAAAAAACTATCCTAGGTACTTCTAGTAGGTGTTGTGTGGGGCATTTTATTATTTTCTATTTCTACCTGTTGAGTTTGAGACAGAAACGGTCCTCAGATTCAATGAAATCCCTGAAGTTTGTCCGAGCAGATATGCAGAGACTTTTGGTCCGTTAGAGATGAGAAAAGGTGGCTGAAAAACTATTAAATGAAAAACAGAAAATACAATTTATTTTTAGTTTCAGTTCCATACACCTTTGTGAGATACATTACATTACTTAAAAAGTATCACCAAACGGCTAATTGTGAGTCAGTAGCATTATAATATACAGCTAGTTTCTGTACGTAAATACTTGATAAGTGGAGGAAAATTACGCAGAAACGTCTTACCAACAATTTTCTGAGGGCAGGCTAAGCAAATGAAGAATAATATAAATGTTGTCCACCCAGAAATAGAGGCAAAAGGGGAACCGACATTAGCCATTTTGCTAAGGAGACACAGATATGTCTGCAAATTGTGTAGGGTGTCCTAGCAACGTGTGTTAACCAATCATCGTCAAGAAGAATTCTTCTTCTGGAAGGAAAACAATCTGAACTACGAAATGAACAACAGCGACCTCACCTGTTCAGATCAGTATCATGTATTTTCTCAGAGTATGTTTTAATACCTGAAATCCCCCTGAAAGATTTCTCATCCGAATGAATATGATAATTTTATAAGCTTTGTAACAAATCTATATTAGAAATTGTATTTAGGAAATCCCTATCTATCTGAATAATTGTGATAATTTGGCGCTAGGGTTATAAGTACTTGCCTCTAAACTTGAACATTACTTAACAAAACTTTAATGGTATGGCATTAAAGCATCAATTCAAATTCGGTTGAAATGGATTATTTCCAAAACTATTCACAATAAATCACAATAAATAAATTATTTATCAAGTAACAAAAAATTATAAGTACACCTTAACAATCTTTATATAAGCAACAAAAAGTAATATTTTTGTTGGATTATATCCCTGCAATTTTAAGAACATGCTGTAAATGTGTTCACATTTGGCCTTTAACAAGTTATCTAGCATTAAGAGCTATTTCAAAATCATTTTATTCAGTGTAAAGGACTGAAACAACACATGAAGCATACAAATCTTTGCTTGTGCATACAGATTTCTGTTATATATAACACAGTAAGACAGACCTTGGAACTCAGTATTTTGTAATTGTTTTTTCAGGAAAAAACAAACATTAACATAGACCCATTTTTATTTTGGCCTGAAACATTAAATGGGGGCCAGGATCTGCTGGAAACAACAAAGGGGTTGATTCTTAGTCAGCTAAAATTACGAAATATCAATGTTCATAAGTTATGCAAAAAAACTCGAATATAAATATTTTCTGCTGAAAACTCTGTTATACAGATAATGAGATATGTTTAAACTTATGTAAGGAGCGGCTCCTTACATATGAGTCCCCGAAGCCACTTCAGGTAATGCATGCTTCAGCCGCTAGATGGCAGCCTGTCGCGGAGTGATCCCTATACAGAATCATAGAAGTAGAAGTTTGTCTGCAATAACAGCATCGTGCTTCCAGTAATGTTGCTACACACTTTATATACTCTTAGAAGTAAAATCTAAAATGTCGTTTGAAAACCTAATTAAAAGTCTGCAGGTTTTCCTTATCGATGAAGATCTCGCATCTGGAAATGGCAACAGGATCCTCGAGCTGTTTGTCAATAAACTGTCTGAATCCTCTAGGTTTGTGAAACTTTTCCTATGAATCTATGCCCCGCTTATAACCTAATAAAAAGGCCACTTGTTTACACGAACAGGAGCGGCGTTAAAAGAAGCAAGGAGCGCAGTTTGGAGGAGGCACTCCAGCTTATGAGGCAGATGTCAGAGGAACAACTTCGTGGCTTGAAGGAAGAGCATCTACTTCTTCTGGTCAGACTCCTCCTCTCCCTGCAGCTGGAGATGGTCAACATCTCCACAGCCTGTCGTAAAGTGGACCTGGTGAGCTCCACAACTTGCTGCTTTATTGAAAAATAATGTAGACAAACTGCAAAGTAATGAAAACGGAATTTCTGCTCCATAGATGCTGCAGCATCTGGCAGTAAATGTGCATCAACATTTGGTTTATAAAGAAACCCTCCAGATGTTTCACCCCATCGCCAACAGTGAACAGGTACATTATTTGTCTTTGGATGCTTTATTTTTACTTATACTGCCATTCCCTTTAAAACTACCAACACATTATGAAGCAATCCAAATGCCAGTTCCATATAAGCATACAGTCATGTTCATTTTTACCCAAACAGAAGTATCCAACCATTTCATCATGTCTTGACTATTGAAAAACCTCCATGGATTATCTACAGCTTAGACTGAATACTTGGGAACAAGCTTTACATCTCAGAACTCATGTCTTCAAACTTCCTCTTAGATGGTTTTCTTTAGTGTTTATCCAACCAATTGTGTGTTTTATTGTTAAGTATTTAGTAGTTTGTATCTTAAAGCTAAGCTTGTGTTTTTGTGCTTAAAGAGTCCTTCCCAGAGCCGCTGTATTTACAGTGGAATTAGGTCAATCACAGCAGGACTCTCTCCCAATTGGGTGAATGAATGAGCTTTTAGATATTTTAAATACAATGTTTGAAAACAACTTGTTTTACCCTTCCACTTTGCAACCACAAATGGCTTTTTGTTAATCTGTCAAATAATATACCAAAAAAATGAAAAACAAAACATGGCTGTTGAGGTCTTGGAAATGATTTGGACTCATTTTCTTTCAGGTTCTTTCCTTGGAGGATTTGCAGAGAGGTAAGTGCCAAGTGACTGTAGTATCATATTTTAGTACGACTCTGATCTAACATGCATGCTTTTAACTCTTTCTACATGATTCTAGCTTGTATGTTCTTGGAGAACAGTGCAGTTGGTCGGACGATTTGGCGAGAGTCCTGCCTGCCTATGCTACAGAGATTATCTGAATCCCTCCCTGCTGTGGTACAAGATGAATCCCAGAGAGATGGGTTGATCTGTTACACTGCTGTCAAAGTACATATAAATCATGCATTAGGAATCACAATCTGGAGCAGCCTTTATTGAAATCACCTTAACTTTCCTTCTAACTTGTGAACCTTAATGGCTGCAGGTGTGTTTGCAAGTGTTTCAGCTGTTGTCGAGTGAAGTTGCTCCTCTGGTTTGGGAGGAGAGCAGCAGCAAAGAGGCAGTCCAGAGGATCCTGCAGGCTCTTATGGACATCATAATTGGACAGGTGTGTTTTTTTTTTTTTTTTACAGCATATTGTGTGTCAGATGATAAATATCTGTTGTTAAAGCTGTTTATTTGACCCTTCATGCAGTGCCGCAACAGGGACACACGTCTTTTGGCGGGAACGGCTGTGGCGATGCTGATTAACACGGCGTCTGAGAGCAGAGCTGCAGGAGCTGCAGCCTGGAGCCTCCTGCAGGCCGCTCCTCCAACCAGCCGTAAATAAACATCATTCATCTTATTTGAAAAGAATAAGACATGAACAATTAGGTGGAGCCAATTCACAAGCCTCATGATTTTAAATTAGAAGCTTAGATCTCAGATGACAACCAGCCAGTTCAGCCCTGGAAAAATTAAAGGATCCACAAAACCCAGTGTTTATTCACAGGGAGCCACAGGTAAATGTGACTTAATTAAAACAATCTGAGAAAAAAGTAAAGCAAGAGAATTGCTTCCAGTTGAGCATAAATGCTATTTCTACAGGTGAATAAAACTGTTATTTTGGAAAGGTTCTTGTTTTTTATTAATAAAAAGACATCAAAGTCAGTATAAAGAGTTAAATGTGAGCACTTAACAAAATTAACAGAAGGAAGCTCAGATGTTGACCAGACACAGATTTATTTTTGAGCAACGGGATGAAAAGCTGGTGTAAAAATGTTTTACAGGCATTACAACATAATTCAGAGTAGATCCTTACAGTATAGTATGGAAAACGTATAAATAAAAATACTTATTTTGTCTACTGTCCTGGAAATGATGCAGATTATGTGATCAATAAAGAGTAATCTAATAATCTTCAAAGGATTACACACTTATAAATAGGCTAATACCTGTAATGTTTCTTCTGGTGATGTTACCCTTTAAGGTTATTTAACAGGTTTATCCCGATATAACTCTTTTATTTCCGATACGATACAGATATTACAGCTTTTAGAATCGGTTGATACTGATATGATATCGGCACAAATCAAACCAACTTCTGTCACATATTTTGTAGTGTGAAATATTAAAAAAATGCTTGATCAAGCAATATTACTAACACAGGGAAGAAAAGTCAACCACAAAACAACTGACCGATGTGAAATTAACCAATGATTATAGAAAGTTTTAACAAAAGCAGCAATATCAGCATGAAAAAGGTCTGAGACTGTAGATGCTGGTCATATAATCCGATAATAAATCGGACTGATATTCGATATTAATATTGAATTGGGACATCCTGTTATTTGATTCATGAGCAGATTTACTGGACCAAATCATTTTTTTTTCCTGCATTTTCTGACACTTCTTGACTGAAGATGTTTTCTTTCTGCTGTTTCTCAGAACCCTGCCAGCTCACTGTGGGGGTTCTGCAGGTGAAGTGCAACCCAGCAGGGAAGGATGGAGTGAAGTGTTTGGCTTTGAGCAGAGGCCTCCTCACCTGCTGCCAATCTCACATATTACTGAGTCCGAACCCTAACGGCCCTCAGGTGGAGAAAGTTCATGTAAAACAGGTGCTGGAATTTCTAAATTGTATTATTTATAATCTCTTCTTTGTTTTCTGTCTTGTTTTAGACCTGTTTGCTGCTGGACGGTTTGTTTCCTCTTGTTTATACGCTGTGTGAGGACAAGCAAGACTGTCACTACTTCGCCTTTGAGGGTAAGCAGGCTGAAACCATCTGTTTACCTCTTTAAGTTCTGTGGTTTTCTGTTTAAACCCAACATGCTGTTGCAGTGTTAACCATGTGGCTGAGGAGACTGAAGGAGTGTGTTGGCGATCTGTGGAAGGCGACCGGCGCCCGCCTCCTGCCTGATGACGGCAGACTGCTGCAGCAACTCACTGACGTTATTTGGACCAATGCAGAAAGCCCAGTAGGTCACCAAGCATCATTATACAGAAATGAACATACTCAGAAATATGTTTTTAGCTGTGTTATTGAAGGTATTTATTTGTCTTAAAATCTGGGGGAAATAAACGTGGAGCCAATAAGCAGTGCATTCACATGGTTTGGTTTATTCATTTTAGAAATCACATTGATTTCCATCTTATTAGGTTGTGTGTCTGTTTTTTGCAGGTAGATGGGGTGCCTGAGTTTACCAGCAGTGCCTTTACACTCTTGCTAAACCTTTATTCTATGGACTCTGAGCAGTTTTGTGACACAAAGAAGGCTTTTTATGTTATCCTCCTTGAGCGCTTATTGAAACTACCCTGGGAGGCAAAAGCCAAATACCATCGCCTTTGTGCTCTGTTGCCATATGTTGGAACGGATCTGGTGAGTAATTAACAGCTTTTATATTCTTCATTTTTAAGGATTTTTAATCACTTTTGGTGACTGATGTTGTTTTTGTGTGTCTCTGTTCTCGATCAGGTGCTGAATCGATACACTGAGGTTTCCAGTCATCTCTTGAAGTGCCTGTCGACCAATCACCTGTCCCCATGTGGAGCAGAGTTTTATAAGTGTCTGATCCAGCAGCAGAGGCGAGAGCTCCCAGCTTCGCTCTCTGAGCTGGATCTGGCGGGTCGCTGGGCGAAGAGCTGGCAGCCTTTCCTGATGGAGGCTCTTACATCTGACGTCACTCTTCTACAGAACAACAGCTCTGCTCATTTATTGCCCTGCACCTTTCATGTTTTCTCCTCTGCCGTGCATCACCTGCTGGCCTCCTTGAACCCAAACAAGCCGGGCCATTTACACGCCTGGGCGTGCATTCTGAGCTCCTACCGAGCTACCAGCGGCTGCTCTCCCTGGGCTCTGCAGGGAAGCTCCACCTTTATAACACTGGAGCTGGCTCTTGGGGCTGCAGATGACAAAATCCGTCTGGCTGCTCTCAACCTGCTCTGCTGCAGCCCAAAGACCAGAGATGCCCCGAGCGCAGAGGAGATGAAGATACTGCAGGAGTTTATTCCTCAGAATTTAAACTGCGAGTCCTCGCCTTTCCGGCAGCACCTTCAGGCTGCAGTGAGAAGGTTTCTGGTTCGTATCAGAGATGGATGCTTGGCACTCATAAAAGGAGAGAAGGGAAAAAAGAAAGACGATCGCAGCCATGAAATTAGAGAGAATATTCTGGAGCAAGGGATTGGTGAGAGAAGAAAAGAGTTAAAAGATCTGTTAAAAACTGTCATCTTTGGTTTCTCATTGGTGTCTCTCATTTTAGAAAACTTTTTTTTAATTTTTACATCATGCAGGCTTTGTGGAGTGGTTGGGTCAGCTTCCGTACAGCTTCCTCTCACCTGCACACAGCTATCAGAGGAAGAAGACTGCGCTTCTGTTGCTGTCTGCAGTCCTGGAGACGTGCACAGACACCTGGAGCCCCGACAAAAAGAAAGGACAGCCACCAGGTGAGAGAAGCAGCAGAGTACAGCACCTTCCAGAAGTATTCACACCCCTTGAACCTTCCCAACATCTTGCTGCATTTCAGACTCATAAGCTTAAATGTCTTTAAGAGTTAGTTTGTCTGGTCAGCAGTAATACTGAGATCATTCACTGACTGGCTGACTTCTGAAGGCCTTTAATTGGACTTGATTTCCTTTTTAGCTTTTAAACTCGAAGAGTTGCAATACCAATACAGATTTTTAGTGCTCTTAACTTCTATCTTGTTAATATTTCATGTAAAATTAGCGGTCCTCTAAATGTGCAACGTTCCTTTGCTTCATTATTAGTTTTTGATGTGATTTTGATGTGTAATAAATACATTTGACTTAATTACAGCAAATATAGGACTTCTTATTGCCTGTGCCAGACAGAGAGGGCAGTGGGATTTCTTCTGCAGAGCCAAGCAGCTACTTCTTCTCAGCTGTCTAGAAGACTCGACAAATGAAGTAGGGTTGTCTTAGCAGAGCCGTTCATTTCTCCTCGTCTAACCTGAATGAAATGCGGTGCAAAGCCTTTTTTATCTCTTTTAGATCCGGGAGCTCTCAGCCAGCATGCTGTTAAGGTTTTTCCCGCCCAGTTTCCCTGCAGACATTGCTGAAGTCCTGGTGACTAGGAGCAGACAGCTTGTGCGCAGCCCGCGGGTGCAGGAAGCTCAGATGGGAGCACTCATGCTGAAGATACTCCTCCAGAAGTAAACCTCGTCTCCTCTTCAGCCCTCGTCTTTTAAAACTATTTAGTATTTGTTTCCTTTGCTTTCTCAAGCCCCAAAGTTCCAGGATTTCATGTGATTAAAATCAGGACAGTTTAGACAAGAACGGTGAATAAGTGTAAAGAATAAATGGACGTTAATGGTTTCATCATATACACAAATCTGAAAAGTGTGGCATGCAGGTTTTTGCGGAACTTTCTTCAAGGTAGTTGTTTGTATTGGGTTTTATTAAGTGGTATCAAAGTAAAGAGGGGCTATATGTAAATGCATGGCAAGCTTTCTATTTCTGTCTATTAAAACTACAAAAAATAGAGGTTTTCTTACACAACGATCCAATGATTATTGTGGACATAAAAGAACAAATGGTCCAAATTATCCATTTATTTTGTTGCCTGAGTCTTTGATGCGAAGGAACTTGGTCTGAATACCGGTTCCATCAGGAAGGGCATCAGGGATAAATCTTTGCATTTTTTGCAAGCTACACTGACTTGGTGTGTAGAATTCTGAAAAAAGGAGCAACTAAAAGGACTCACTTTGGTCCAATCCACAGGTGTAAAGCTCTGGTTCTTGACGGTCGTCAATTAAACAATCAAGTTACTTGCAGAACTCTATAGGAGTTTATGCATCGATACGGATGTGTCAGACATAGACATGGAAAAATTGAAGGATTCTGGTCCTCAAGGACTGAAGAGGACTCTCAGATCTAAACCTTTCCTTTGTAGCCATGGCTGCATCGTTAGTGATGTTGTCATGTTAGAAGTTGTTGCTCCATCCCACGCTTAATATTTTTGCAGCCTGTTAAAGGACTCTCCAGTGTTTAACTCTCTCCGTTTTCCCGTCTACTCTGATCAGCTTCCTGACAGCCTGATGCTGCCATCAGAGGGATTTAAAGAATTCTTCTTCTTCCACAAATTATACATTTTGCATGTTGATGCACTTTTTACAATTCTTTTGTGCATAATTCTGAACAACAAGCCTTAAAAAAACACAACATTGATGCCTGTGGTTGTAATGGAACCAACACATGAAAACGTTTCGAGGATGTTTATGTTTTCTTTTGCAAGGCAGTGGTTTAGATGATGAAAGTATGGACTGTTCTTCCTGCAGATCAGGACATCGGTGTGACGACTGCAGTCTAAGTCTGTCAGCCAATGCTGGAAGGAACCTCAAAGCCCTTTGTGTGGTCAGAGACCTGCTGAAGGAGCTGGAAGAGCATTATCTGACAGCCAAAGCAGACATGATGGTCTCTGCCAGAACAAAGCCTATACATGGTGACCGTTATCAGTCATTTACATTTATAATGATGGGAAATCGTTTTCTTTTCTTGAATATAAAGATGTGTTTTGTTTTTTTTGTATGTTTCAGGTGTGTTATGCGCTCTTCAGAGGTGTTTGCTTGAGGCAGCTGATGATATTTGTTCTATGCTCGACGGAAGTCTCATCACTAAGTTGTTGGATCTTCTGGAGAATATTTCTCTGCTGTTGCTTGCGGTTCTTCATGGGGACCGGGAGGCTTTTGTCACTGAAAAATGTAATTAAGCAACGTTAGAAAGAGTGAAAGTTCATTTCACTTTACTTTTTTTATTTTTTTTTTTTTACTTTGCAAATTGAATTACGATTCTTCTTCAGATGCTCCCCCTTCCTTTTGTGATATGGGAAACGCCATCAGCTCACTGATATCCCAGCAGTCTGGAGGCGATGAGATGGATGAAGAGGATTGCATCCTCCTGTCTGAAGAGCACAGCTTAGTTCTCACCTGCTGCTGGGTCTCTCTTAAGGTGAAACATCCATGATTTAGATCCTTATCTCAACATGTCCTCTTTTAGAAAGTAGAAAAACTGATTAGTGTTTCTGCTCTATTTCTTTACATTAGGAAACCGGAATATTTTTAGGTTCTTTGGTGGAGAAAGTTCTCAAAGAATCCAA
Source organism: Jordanella pulchra (assembly GCA_034780135.1). Taxonomy (NCBI): domain Eukaryota; kingdom Metazoa; phylum Chordata; class Actinopteri; order Cyprinodontiformes; family Cyprinodontidae; genus Jordanella; species Jordanella pulchra. The sequence goes on along the minus strand of JAUZNJ010026541.1, from coordinate 30,740 downwards.
ACATTCTGAGGGTCTTTTTTCTAAAGACGATATGAGGAGGGCATCTGAATTATTGAAGAATATTCTTCTAAATTGTCGCCACTGGGTATGTTTTTTTTTTTAATAGGCAGCTCAGATCAAAAGTTTGCATGCATTCATTGTTATACTCACTAATGTTGAGCCTTAAAACATTTATTTAAACTGTTTTCTTCCAGGATCGGAAGGTTAGATTCAACAAACAACCTCAGTAATTTTCATTAGGGGAATTAGGTTCCTTTCATTATTAGATGATCACCACCTAATAATGGGTTAGATCATACAGACTTACATGTATAATACTTGGTTAATTGACTTTAACTTAGTTTCCATTAATCACATTATTGTTAAGTCAAGCCATACTCAGGGGTCTCCAAATATCTGCTGCTAAGAGCCTCAGACCTTCCAGACTTTCTATCTACTTTCTTTAGGAAGGTACTTTAATAGAATTAAGGTTAAACTTTGTTTAAAATATAATTTTAATGTATGAATCAAACCCAGCATGAAAACATGTCAGCTGTGGCTGAAATTTAATTTTTTCTCTTTTTTGCTGCTAGTTTTTATGGGTTTTTTTCAAACCTCTTATGTTAATTTAAATGTATTTTGCTTTTTTTTTACTTTTAAAAGCCTCACATTGACCCTTTTACAACATACTTCCTGAAGCTTAGCTTAATATTTATCCAGTCTGACTGTAAAACGTTTCCCAGGGAACCATTGGGCTCAGCCCATGTCCACAGCAGCTGATTTCTGCTGAGCTTATTTCTTTAAATTATCTGTATTTCAGTATAGTTTTTTTATTGATTACTCCAGTCTTGTTATCTACAAGTTCATTGTAGATTCTTTAGCAACGCCTAAAAGATAAAGTTACTTTTAGTTAGCTATTGAAGTCTGTTGGTATAATCCTGACCTCATGGGGAATAGAAGTTGTGTTGAATTTCCAGTTTAAAAATAGTTTCAGTTTTTTGTAATAATTCCATCCTGTAAAATATAGAGTTTCAACAAATCAACAAAAGTCTATTTTTTTTTGTGAATTTTATGCCTGTAATTAGAATTAATAGATTGTTGATATTTAGATATCACAGATTTTGTTTTTCTCACCAGGGGGCAGTAGAGGGCTGCTGTATTGGCTTCACAAAGTTCTGCACATCTCTGCTGAGCAGCAGTGATCCAGACCTTCAGGATATTCCAGCTCAGATACTCAAAGAAGTGAGTAGTTTTGTTTTTGTATTTCTTAACTAATAAAAGTGAATTTCTGACATACAGATTTGTTTCTCTCTGATATGATTTCAGGGACTGCAGGTTGTTCAGTCGCCTCGCTTAGCGTCTGTGACCCGAAGGGCTGCAGGGTTGCCCGTCATGATCTTGTGCGTTCTGTCAGCAGAGGAGGCCAGTAAGGCGAGGCCGCTGTTGGCCCTCAGCATGCAAACTCTGTTGGACCAGGCCAGACGTCCTGTTGATGAGAACTGGGACCAAACCCTGGACCTCCCACAGGTCTGCAGACAATCCAGGAGCTTTCAGTTTACTTTTATTTATAAATGAATGTAAAAGGTTATATATTCATTGCACAGGTGTGCGCAGTTCACACTCTGCAGGCGTTGGTGCGTGGAGCAGGTTTGGGAGCAGCTGTTCTTCAGTTTGCTCCTGCTGTGGCCATATTGTCTCTGACTCTACTCAAATCTCCCTGCTGGGCCATGAGGAATGCTGCTTTGCAACTTTACAGTGAGCAACAAACACATTTTTTGTCTGTTCAATATAATTAATTGCATTTTGCATTGTCTATTAACCTGCATTTTTAGTATTGATCTTACTATTGTTTTATTTTTGCTTTACATAACATTTGTGAATAGAACAAAAGCACAGTTCCAAAACATATTTACAAACAAAAACAGTACTGCTCTACATACATGGTTGCATTTTCACATCAAAAGATAATAGGAGGGGAAATAAGTACAAATAATGTAAAATTGAAGTACTTTTCGATGAGGACCAATGTACTTTGGAATTTTTCATTCTAGTTTACTTTTATTTAGTTAGGATTATGTTTTTTCTTTGACTCAGTTAGTTTTAATACATTTTTTTAAGTGGTTTGCTAGTTTTTATGCTCCAACTACATTTTTTAGTTAGTACTAGTATTAGTTTGAATATTTCATAGCTTGGTTAACTTTAAGCGTAGGATTCAAAAAGATCAGCCTATCGTATTTTCGAAATAGTGCAAATATGTAATAAAAAAGATGCTTCAGGTTCAGAGTGTTGTGGAAAAAAACCTTTTCACATCAGTTTGCAGTACTTATTTAAAAAATGATGAACACAGTGAGAAAGGTATATACCTATAATTTTAGTCTGTTTTAGTTTGTTTTATAAACAATGAAGTTTCAGTTAGTTGAAGTTTTTCCCTTTAAGTACAGTTTTCTTTATTTGATTTAATACATTTGTTTTGTTCATTTTAGGGTTTAGTACTAATGGTATGAGTGCGTCAACTCATTTTTTATAGTCTTGTTATCTATTGCATCAATGTTAGAGTTTGTTCGTTGGTTCAGTTTGTCGTCTTCCGCTAACCCAGAAGATACGTGCTGAGTCACCAGCCTGCTTACAGTTCGTCCAACAGAGTTTAATGCATTTCTGATTATATTGGATATTTTTATAGCTGTTTTTTTAAAAAAATCTCATCCTTATATTCAAAGGGAATATTTTCCACTTCCAGGATTTCTCCCATCCTGCAACCTCTACTGTGGTATTTTTCCCCATCACCTAATTATAAGACATTCATAAAGTTGTATTAAATGTCTTATTTCATTAATATTTTACACTATTTTCTGGAGAACAGTCCTCTCTATAACTCCTAAGTTACTTGGCCTTAACGTCATACCACTCCTTATGTTATGTCTTATTTGGAGGAATCTGTAAAATTCATTCAACCCCAGTTCTTACTATTGTTTTATCAGTGGTCATAAACTCATAATGAAATCCATCTAGGGACGGACGCAATTAACACTTGTAATTTTGACATGCATCATGTTGAAAAATAATAACACTTGTAAATGTAAAGAATGAAAACACCTACAACTCATTTTATTTATGAGCCCCTCTAATCTGCACTAATCAAAAATGTCCTTTCTTAGGTTCTCTTTGCTCTCGGATGCTTGGCCAGCGATCCAGCAGTGTGGAGGCCGGTCCCACCCAGCACAGCATGTCCCCTGCTGCCTTCTTCTTTCACTATCCTGCTCTTCAACCTTTCCTCCTTGGCGAGTTGAAAGAGGCAGCAGAACACCTCCAAAAACCAACTGCTGGAGCCAAGCTGCATCTGCAGCCCTCACTGTACCCCATCCTGACTCTGCTGGCCCAACTCCAGCCTGGAGTACAAGACTCATCAGAGTAGTTATTGTTTACTTTCCTTTGATTGAATAGTTACGTTAAATAGGTCACAGTAACATGCAGTAAACAGTATGCAACATTATGAAGTCCAAACCAAATTGAATTTGAACTAAAAAAAAAAAGCTGGGCAGTTGCAAAATAGATTAGAGCACACTTAGTTTTTCTAAGGAGCTCATACAAACTCATGTGGAATAATAGATAAGAATGACTTTGATTGTAACATCGCAGTTTCCAGATTGAATAAGAGGTATTATAGATTTGCAATGATTCATACTAATAATCGTAATAATCATTAACAGCTTCTCTGACTCTTAAATATCCACGCATGTTTTCTTTGACAGGACGTTGTTGGATTATCTGCCTCCGTTACTGCAGCTGTCTGCCAGTCCCATTTATAGTGTGAGACGGATGGCCTCCAAAGCTCTGGTTGCCATGACACCCCCTTCAGGGTACATGGACATCCTCATGAAGCTGAGCTCTCAGCTTCCTGGTCCGCAGGAGATCTTCTGCCACAACCGACTCCACGGCCAGCTGCTTCAGATAAAAGCCCTCCTGGAGCGAATTCTCTGTCCTGACAAGTGAGATGGAAATAAAGGAGATGCTTAAATATTCATCAGCTACTTCCTGGCCCTGAAACTCCGCTATGTTTGTGTTGGTAGCCCAGTTTGTGGTGACTTGTGTGAGGTGGTGAGCAGAATGCAGGCGTCCATGTGGTTGGGGACCAAAGCTCAGCGCTGCCCCCTAGTGAGAGCCGTATACCTCAGTGTGGCTGAATTTCTAAGAAGACATTCCTGTGACTCCTTCCTGTTGCAGCTCAGTGAGAGGCTGATGCATGATCTTTATACACCTCAACAGGGTCTCCAGGTTTGTGATAACTTAAGATTGCATTTATATTGTTCAGTCTTTAAGGCCAAAAACAATGGCTGATATTTTGAATTTAAAAATGGTTTTTTTGGCCCCATTTATCATAAAAACCAAAAAAACCAAATACAATCTAACAGATTCCATTTTTTTTCTGTTTTATCTCTCTGCACTCCATAGGTAGGCTTGGCATCCTTCCATCAACAAGCCCTTCACTTCCTCTGTGCAGATCCAAAGCAGGCTCGTCAAATCTGGGAGAATTTTTCTGCAGCCTCTCCTCAGCTGAGACTCTCAATGGTCACGTGGTTGCTGGATAAACAGAGTTTGGAGCAGCCTGACATGAAAGAACTGATCCAGAGGGTGTTACAGGTAAAGCACAGAACTGAACTAACAACTTTAATACAAAAGAGGCTTTCAAAAAAGACCAGTCTAGCAGCTTAGTGTGTAACAAACATCTAACTTACTCTGACTGTTTTTGAACCTATAATGCTGTCTGTAATTTTCTTTTCTTTGGTAAAGAAAAGTGTCAGTTGCTGAGTTGTTTTGTTCCATATAAAATATATAATAGCTGCTTTATTGTAAAGTATCTGTGGTTTTAGATCAATACTTTTTCACCGGTTTGAGCTATTGACTGATCATGTAAAGGTCATTTTTAAATGTTCTCCATCTCCAGTCGAACTTGATGGAAGCTTTGCTGGACTACAGTGTGGATTATCGTACCAAGTACCTCACAGCTCTGGTTGCTGTGATGACCGCTGGTGGCCCTGCTTTGCCTCAGCCTCTTTCTGACTTGGAGCCTTGCTTACTGGACTGTTTGCATTTATTACTTCAGGACCTAGAGGTCCAGAAAGGTGGACCAGACTTCCTGTCTCAAGCTCTATATGCTGCTAGTCTACTTCTTTCCCAATTATCAAACATCAGGTTGTTTGTATTTTTATTATTAATATTTTCCATTTGAATTCTTTATTTTAGAGTCCAAATTGACTCATAAATTGATCTCATTTTGAACTTTTCTTAACAGTCTAAAGATATCTATGCTTCAAATTTGGTGTGGTATTCTGAAAAGTCAGCGGGCTCCAGAGGCCCCAGAAGTCCTCCGGTTGGTGTGTGGTGACACTCTTTGTGCAGCTGGAGTCCCTCTTATCAACAGCCTTAGAGAGCACAGCTCTCACCCTGTTACCATGATGAGGTATGAAGGAAATCTGATCTGATTGTTTAGTCTTCAGTGACTGTTTCTGGTTAAAATCCTCTAATGATCTGTAACGCTTTTCTGATGCAGGTTAATCAACACAGGCTTGTACCTGCTGCAGGACCAAAGCCAGCAGGTGAGGCAGAAAGCTGCCCGTTTCGCCTCTCTGCTGCATCATTCAAGACAAGCAGAAAAGCAGAGCAGTGTCTGCATCATGCAGGTCAACCGAGCTCTGCCGCTTCTCCTGGACCTGCTGCTGCAGGAATGCTGGGACACTCCTGGCATGCTAGAGCTGCTGCTTTCTCACCTACCTCAGGCTGACATCAGATCGGTGCTGAGAGAAGCCTCAGAAAGAGAAGGGTGTGTTACTTTGCAAAGTCTGCACAGTGTCTTGCAAAAGCTTTCATAAGTCTTGAACCTTTTGACATGTTTTCACTTTACAACCACACATTTCAACACGGCCCTGAATCCTAGTGGAATACAAAATAGCTTTTTTTGGACATACATAAAACCCTCCAGAGTCTCTTGTCTAGATCTCCCGATTAATGCTCCACACCCCCGAACAGTCAGTGTAGCTGGTCAGCCATTTCTGTGAAAATTTGTGTCATTTATTTTTTAATAAGCTGAACTTAGCTGAAAGTGGTTGTAAAATCTTTTAGAACCTACCTTTGTTTTGAAAGTCTCCAAAACTTTATCCATGT
>JAUZNJ010026541.1:0-24502 GCA_034780135.1 Jordanella pulchra | reverse complement strand
TGAACTTAGCTGAAAGTGGTTGTAAAATCTTTTAGAACCTACCTTTGTTTTGAAAGTCTCCAAAACTTTATCCATGTCGCCTTTCATACTGAGATTGAAGATACGCAGAAGACTCAATACATTTACTTTTTGCAAGAAGTTGGATGGATTTTTATTGGAATTTATTCAAGACTTTCATACATAGGAATGACATCCTCAGCGTTTCATAATGTATCCTATTATTTATCAGATAAACTTGATCAGATAAAGTAAATTGAAAGTTATGGTTGCAAGTTCACAAATGGAAGGTCTATCAATCAATCTACCCTTCTATACATACATAAACTATTTATATATATATGTGTGATTGTGTGTATATGTCTGTTTGTTTGAGCTGAACATTGTGTTTTTGCAGGAGTTCCAGTCTGTATGAGCAGGATGAAGTGAATGTGTTTGCAGAACCTCCCATCATGTCTGCACACCTGCTGCCTTACCTGCTGCAGATGGCTGAGAAATCCTCTCAATCCTCTGCTTTGGCAGAGACACTGACCAACTGGGCAATGGAGAATGCTGCCCAGCTGATGGATAACCTTAGAGCTTGTGAGCAGCTCCAGCCAGGTACACAGACAATCGTAGCCTAAGGTGTCAATCTATTAGAGCCCAACTCTGGAATGTTTCCTGCTTTATGTGTTTAAACAAACTTTTTTTTTTCATTCTTCTAGCTAAAACATTGACTCCCTCTTGGCTGGCTCTCCTTGTGGATCCCTGTTTCCATAGTGCCCTTTGCGGCCTCTTCACCAGAGCTGCGTTTCTTCATCACCTGGTGAAAACCTTCGCTTGTATACGACATCTGTGCGATCCTTTAAACATGCAGATGCGTTTGCAGGCAGTTTGTTCTCTTCTCAGTCAGAGCGGTGTTCACCTTCCACCTGCTTTAACAGTGGCTGTGAATGCTGGAGAGCTGCCACTGTGCAAAGAGCGAAGGGGAGCGGACCAGTGTGACTTGGGATAAAATTAGTTTCTGATATTTTGAAAGTGAACATGACACACCCACTCCTAAATGTAACTGTAGATGTTGATGCTGTCAGGCTGCAGTCATTGGTAAACTTATGTAAGAGCTAAGTGGGTAGGGTTACTGGTTCATCTATGTTTGCTGTTCAGGGAAAAGAGCTTCTGATCGTTGGCTGGGTGAAGCTTTATTCCCTTTTTAGTGGAGTTATAATCATGAGCAACTGAAATCAGAACATCAGCCCCAGGTCTATTTTGTCTTTTGCTGTATCAAGGCTCAGACTGATACAGTGATGTAATGCAACAGCATCTGGAAATATTGCCTGCTGAGCAGCTTGTGGGGAACGTGATCTGTGGTTTGATTTTCCATTAGAGGCCTTCCTGCTTGATAAGTGTCCATTTTCTCAACCACATGAGAGGAGAGGGCAGACTCTGAGGGATCTAAATGAGATCTGGTGGTTTGTATATAACAACCCGCACATTAGAGCTGCCTTACATCATCAGATAGCCCTCTGCTTAAGACTGAAAACCACCAGAATTCAACTTAGTAGTTGTAGTGTGAGGTGATTAGTAGGTTTTTAGCAGAGAAAGTTAATTCTTTAATGTAGAAACATAGATTAGAATCTGTCTTTGAACCAGAAGGTGAAGAGCTTCTTTTGTTTTTTTTCCCTTTCCTTCTCCTTCTCAGTGTATGACAGGTCTGTTGCACCAATAAGTGTATGGATTATACAGCTATGACAATAAGCCTGTGTTGACAATTCATACAAACATCTTGTACAAAGTGTTTCCTGTGACCTGCTTTAGGTTTACACTGTTTACAATAACTGCCCCCTTTCTTTTTTTTTTTTTGTTTTTTTTTTTTTGCCAAAACTAAATTCTATTTAAAAAATTGGGCCTTTTTTCACTGAGTTTAACTTAGAAACATCCACATGGAGTTTTTTTAGTCACAGATGTGCTCAGTGGTTGTTCTGGACAAGAAGCAAAGGAGACTTTGGTTTTATAGATTTTAGTAACACAAAAACGTTTCACCCAATAAATTAATTATATCTTATATATTTTTTAAAACCATATAACTTATCTATGATATAGAAAAATAATCTGAATATTTGTCAAATATAAAACTAAGGTTTATTTTTCTCCCTGAAGCCAGACTGATTATTAAGATCTGAATAATCTTACAGTTTATTGAAAGGTGTAGTGCTAAAAAAGTGGATAAGTGACCACCTGTAATTAGGTGTGTATATAAATACTGACTGCTGTGCCATTTGGACCTTAAATGAAGTATTTTTCCGTTGCTTTATTAAGTTTATTGTAAATAAAAGGCTATTGTTGATTTTTTTTTTTTGCATTCTAAAAATCTGTATATGTCATCGTGTGGATTATTATCTTGCGCCTGCTATTCTAGAAAAAGAGCTGCTAAATTGTTATCATTTATTTGTTCTGGGATAACTTTGTATACGCAGACAGTGAATGATCACATATTTTAGTATAAAATGAAGAGCAGCATCTAATATGACATCAGTTTTTTTTTTGCCGGGTATTTATGAATTTCAGTATCTAAAGAAATAACCAATAAAATTGCTCAAACTTTCCCTGAATATTTGGCCTTTTATTTATTTCTGACTCATTTGTACTTTCTTATTGTTACCTTGTCTTGAAGCAAAGCTTTAAGACATCATATGCTGGTGAAGATTTCTTTAGTTTTTTTAAGACGTATTTGGTTTAGCTAATCTTAAAACTCTGAAATAATGCATATGAAATAAAGGGATGCCTTATGATTTAAAACTGCTAATGATCTTTGGTTTTCAGGCAAAGAAACATAGATTAGTAGTTATTTGGTAGTTTTCCATTCATGCATGCATTAGCATTGTGATTTTGACAAAACTTTAAATATTTACCATATCTCTTTTATTCTCAAATTATAATATGTGGAAGACATTAAGAAAGAAAATGTTCCAGGGAGAGAATAATTAAAGTGAATGTGTAAAGAGGCTTGGAGCTGAACTCTAAAATAAATCATTTTAACACCAGTGGAAACACGCAGAAACCTGGTTAGCAATAATAATATGATTTATGTGATGCAAAAGAGGGTAAACTAAAACTTTATGTACATTATTTGATCATTTGAAGTGATATCTGGCTCACGTCTCAGAAATTAGTATCTTGCTTGAAGTGGAGTAATTTGAAATCCTATTCTGATGAATGACTATGTAGTTATGGAAAACAATGATAAACAATAAAATGTATATATATTAAACTAAAAAAAACTCAGTAGAAGAAATGAATAAAGTCATTTTAATAATTATTGGGATTGTTTTATAAGGTAGGCACTCATGGGATCAGGCAAACAACAGCCTAAAAGGGATTCGAAATACAGTTTGAATGAGCCTGAGTTCAGTGTGTTGCAGCACAAAGGACAGATGTTCCGTGTTTGCTCTGGAGATTGCCGGAAAAATGCGAGTCCTTTAGAAAAGTGGCTTAGTTCACACACTGCCTGAGTCACATGTTGGATGGCCTCGTTACCAATCGTAAAAAACACAGTCACACAAAGACGGGAAAAGGATCTAGGCTTTATTATCCTCTGCAGAGTGAAGCCAGCAGAAGAGGCCCTGGGGCAGCCTGGGAAAGTGGAGAACTGCAGATAAACACCTGATTAAACTGGTTGGATTAAACATGGAAAGTGGTAACTTTGGGTATTTTCAAAGAAAATATAACTAGGTGGTATAGAAAGTGCAAAAAGTGCGTGAACGTTTTGTTTTTCGGTAAAGCAAAAGAGAATGAAACCTTGACTAAACCCTGACTTCCCTCAAGACGGAAAATCAAGATAAGATTGACTGGAGCCGATGTCCTGTGAATGTTTATGTGGTGAACTGGGAGAGGCTTCAGGACCTTGAGATATGACGATGCTCGGCGCTGCTGCTCCTCCTCCTCCTCCTCCTCCTCTGAAGGCTGTTTACGAAGAAAGCTTCAGCTCTGACAAAAACAAGGGCAGGGACTATAGCGAGAGGAGCAGTGTGTGTTTGATGCATAGGCTCCTTACTCATTTGGATCTCCCGATATTTACCATTAGTGAGCACAATAAAAGGAAGAGAATCACCATGTTGTCGGGGAAATCAGTCCGACAGCTTTCCAAGATGTTTTTCTCTTTGCACATTGTTTTCCTGAGCGCAGCCATCGTGGACGGGACCACAGCAAGTGGGAAGCCAGGAGGTAAACATGTCTTTCTAACGTTCATAATATCCTTTATGCAAGGAAAACAATAATTATAGTTGAATATAGTTAATCGTAAATAATAATGTATATCTAAGGGTAGCATTTGTTCGATTCTGGTATTTTTTGGTTGCACATGTGTTGTTTTTTCTCCGTTTCATTGCAAATGTGTTGGATTTCTCAGACTGTGTGAGATCCAGAGGTTTGGACTACAGAGGAGAACAACAGAGCTCCTCCACTGGTCTGACGTGTTTGAACTGGATCAGTACTGCAAGAGATTATGATGTTGAACTGCACCCAGACTCACAGACAGGTAAATGCACACTTAATCTTTAAAGTTACCTGAAAACTAAACTTTGATTCTTACTTCCCCTCTTTTAACTGAGTCTGGAAACTCTCAAATGTCGCATATGTTGATGGTTGCAACAGCTTTGCATTATAACTAACATATTCTGTTGATCCATCCAAATAAGAGAATTAATATAAAAACAGTCAATCAAAGTCAATAATTCTGACATACCTACATGGATTTACAGCGTGTACTCTAGAGATGAGTCTGTTTGTGGTGTTAAATTGCCTTTCTGATGCACCAGATGTTTGTGCTCAGGGCATCCTGCTCACTCTGCTGTGATGAAGTGCTGTTAATAAATTGTCAATCCAGAGACTTATCTGCACAGCGGGACAAAGACTGGCCTGTTTTTCCACTGGGGGAATCAGTAACAGAGCTTTGCTTATTTTACCCCCTCCTCTGTAGGTGCTGGAGATCACAATTATTGCAGAAACCCAGATGTCTCTGAGGGGCCTTGGTGCTACATCGCAGCCCCAGATGGAGCAATTCAGAGGCAGTTCTGTGCAATTGAGACGTGCAAAGGTAAGCACACATTGTGACCAACAGTGATTGTTGATATGCTTATGTGGGGAATATCTCAGAAAAATGATCTATAACAAGATTGATTCTTTCCTTGTGGTATATCATAAATGAAAGTCGCACTGGTCCAGCTCCACGTTGGGAATGCAAAGATATTATTTGATAAAACTGAATATTCTCTTTTTTATCTTTACAAAGCTATACTTAAAAAAATATCAGTGTAAAATCACTTATACCATGTCTATACTTTGTGTTTTTCATGCTAGTTCTGACCCCATTTTAAATGCGGAAAGTCTTGATCTGTAAGCCAGCTGTCTTGTTGGGCAACATTTTCCTTCAGTTTTCCATTTTTATTACCCTGACATTCAAAGAAGCCATAGAAAACCCTTAAGGGACTAGTTGAAAAAACTTTTCCAAGCACTTTTGTTGTATTACCTCTTTGTAAAAACCCCTCATTTGCTGTGGTGTTTTTAAACGCTTTGTAAAATCATGTCTGGTATTTGTTTGATTATTAGACCTTCATTAAGAGAAATGTTTCCATCAAGTGAGCATTTTTTATATATTAAATCAAACTCATCATATTTTTTTTAAACTTTATTTTTCGCAAGAAATGATAAATAGCAAGCTTTCCTAGATGTGACGTACATGTACTTAATTTGTCTAACTAAGAGCAGTAGTCTGCAGTAGGTCAGTTGGTCAGAGTCGTGAGAAATGCTGCGCGGTGTCCTTTGTTTCCTGCTTCTGACTGACACCAGAAAGAATTAAACCATAACAAAGCCGTGCACATGGTGGAAAGTTCCTGTTTTCAGCCAGTCCCCAAGCAGCTCTCATTGGCAGCAAGCAGCCATTTCCTCATGGAGACAGAATCTCATTGGCTGCTCAAGCTCATGACTTGAGGCCTTTAACTTGGGTAGATTCATAAACAACCCTGTGGGAGGAAACTTCTCAACCGAACACACTGGTTTCTACCCTCCTTTGAGCTTGACAAGGAGTTAACTTGTTTATTTCCAGTACTTTTTCCCCTCAAATATTTTCTTTTAAGACAGACTGCATCCAACACTCCTCTCATCAGTGGGGTTTGTTCCAGCAATCCAAGACAAAGCTGGGTTTGGGAGGGGGTTTGCGTCAGCACTGATGCTTGTAGAGCATCAATAATTAGAAACCACACGGTCCGGATGACGCACGTCTAGCAGAGTATGGAAAGAATAAAGGAGAAAGAGATTATTTCAGCAGAAGCAGGGTTGTCAATGTGAAAACAGAACATTTTAGGAATATCTGAAGATTTTCTGGATATCCATTATTTATGAAGAGCATTTATTTTACTGTAATCACTGGGAATTCATGTGGATTAGGAAAAAAAGGAAAAGAAGAACTGCATCAGTTCATCCATCCATTAATTCATTTATAGCTTAAAGGGGAAATATAGAAGTTGAATTTGAAAGAAATCTAAGGATCTTCTTTTTTTATGCTTTTTCCCCTCTAGAAACTTGCACAGTAATATTGTTTGCCTCTATGTTAGCTAAATCCCACATGATGATGGCAAAAAGCAGCAGAGATACTGCATAGAGCAGCCTGCAAACAGCTCTGCTCATTTAGTAAAAAGAATCATTTAAATATTCAGCAAATTCATGAATATGGAGAATGCAAGCGTTTCTCTACAAATAACCACAGCTCAAACATTAAGCTGCAGTAAGAGAAACAAAACAACTGAGCTCATTTTTAAGTGAAGATATCTGACATTTGTTTCTTTGTTTATTTATTATGTGTTATATTATTATTAACACCTAAATAAAATGCGGTTATTCACTGTTACAAGTTACAGACCATAACTCTGCAATAAAAGGGTTGGATGCAAAACCAGAATGGGGATGTTATAATACATAAATAAATGATCTAGTATAAAAACACATTGCAATGTGAAAATGTTGTTATTTTGGGCTAAAAATACTTCCAATTATTCTTATGTATAAAATATGCATCAAGTAGCATTAGTGGTATATTTACTGTCTTGGCTGAGAGTGATTTAGAGAAATCTGTGATAATAGACCAACAAGGTGTTTATATGCATTCATTTGTGTAGGGAAATCACATCATCGCCTAGAAATGGACTCTTGAACAACAGTACAACAATTTAGTGTAGGACAGCAGATCTTTCACCTTTAGAGGTGTCTGATTCTGTCTTTCGTTTCCTGTTTTTAGAGCAAACACCAGCTGCGCCTGTAGAGCCTGGATCCCTCAGACCTACGGAGATCATTCCCTCCACGCAGAGCTTCCAGTCAGCCACACCTGGAAAACAGAAAGAAGTGGCTGCTGTGCAGCCAGTGATGGGCATCAGCCAGCGTGTGAGAACAGGACCAAAAAAGAAGAAGGACCTGGGCATTACTGGTATGTCTTGCTTGTTATGGGTCCATAATACATGTACTTTATGTCTGCTGTACACAAACACACACACACGCAGCTTGTTGTGGTTTTTAAGTCATGCAACATGAACTTCAGGGCTTTCCTGTGTTTGCAGGCATGGTCCTAGGGATCCTTATGATGGCAATTATAATCCTCCTAGGAGTGGGCATCATGCTTGGCTACTTCTATAAAAGGTCAGTAATTGAACAGCTGCTTCTTCAATTATTATTTCAGGTTCAGGGTTTGAAGATACAACATATTAATACAAAAATGGTTAAACAGAAACATTTTCTAAAACCGTTAAAACAAATAAAAACATCATTATATTTGGTTCTTACACAAAGTGAGCGATTTATGTTACGAAGCCTGTATTACACCTCTCTCCACTCATTTGCCAAACCCAGACTGCGTCACACTTGTTTGTCACTTCCCAACTGGTACTTTTCCATAACAATACCTAACAGTAACACCGACTGTTGAAAAATACACATTACACACAAAAAACAACATGTAGTGAGAAAGCTGGAACTCTAGGAGGCCTAACAGAGTTTTATGTTTGGGCAAAGATGAAATAATAGCAAAAAAAAACGTCCAAGAGGTTCATTCAGTACTCAGGCTCAGAACCCAGACCCCCTTTTTCCAGTTTTAAACTAATACCTTCCATCAGTACTAAACTAAACAAGTAAAATGTGATCAGTTCAACAGACTGATAATGTTGCTGATTATTTTACGTGTGTGATCAGTTACGTCTTCCTGTTTTGGGAATGTTTGTATATTTCAAACAATTAGTAGGAAGCAGGCCAAGACCAAATGGTAACACGTGTCTCACCTGCTGCGTATATTCCTCACTGATGTTCTCTGTTGTTCCAATTCATCTCGAGGTGACATTTTTAACAGCTTTATCCCAAGTGAACATGAAGAGATGGAACTTGTCAGGGAGTTAAATGCCTGAAGCTTATTCTAATCTCTCTTATTTGATATTGTTAGTCGGGAGGAGTGCATGGAGGAGGAGGGGGTGAGCTGTGTAAAGAAGCCAGCTCATTCACTTCTGCAGTTATGTAACATGAAACATGATGGCCTGGATAATGTGAACGGGGGTACCGGGAGTCCTGGCGGAACAATCCAAAGTGCCCTCTCCGATCTGTGCTTGGCTGTCTTATCTTATTAGCAGAGCTTCCGTCATAGACATCTATTTTCAGAAGGAGATTATTAATAAGGAGGAGAAGCATGTTATATCAGAGGGCTGATACTTGTCCTCAGTGTTCAGTGACATCCTCTGCAAGAATGTGAAAATGAGCATTGGTTATGGTTCCAGTGTTAATTAACCAGGGATGCACTGGGCAGAATTTGCTGGCTGCTTTCCCATATTTGATATCTGCAAAGTAAAAGATGTTGGGACGGCATTCAAACCTGTTTTTTTTTTTTTTTTTTATTCTCACTTATTGACGGTTTTGTTAATAAATAGTCCTGTAGGAAGCAGAGAATGAGTCACTTCATTTGCATTGGATCGGTCTCTAAAATGTCTGTAATGATGATATAATGCAATACTTGGACAGCTAACATAATGGAAGCAGAAAGAACTTTGTTGAACTCTGCATAGCCTAAATGGTATTAGGTGAAAATCCTGCTCTCCATCATTTCCCTCAATCTGAAGCAAATAGCGACATGTTGTAGCAAATATACTGCTGTTTCTTTTTTATGAACTGCTGCCTCTGGCTCCCATTCAAAAAACTTCACTAGTGAGGAAGTCTCAAGGCGAGCTGCTTTTCAGCAACACTGTAACAGCTAGATAGTGCTTTTACAGATGGGTAAAAATAGGATTGTGTTTTTTTTTGTTTTTTTTAACTATATAGCGCCAGTTCAAAACACATGTCACCTGAGGAAACTTTAGAGCGACAATTCAATTCATGCAGTCAGACTGATTCAAAGTTTTCTATCTAAGGAAAACCTGCTGGTTGCATCGACTTATTGACTCAGCAGCAATCGCTCACACCAAGCATGCATGTATTGACACCACTTAAGGCCAGCCAAGCTTAGGATATTTCATGCAATTTCTCGATTTGTTTAAAATTCCAAATTTCTTTAACCAGGACTGGCTGTAAGACTATCGACATGTATTACTTTTAACCCACCGCTGCAATCATTCTAAACACCGCCCTAGATGGCATATCAATCAGAGCCTCCCAGTGATCCCCAGAAAAAGCATCCAGCTCAAGCTTGTAATGCTTTTAAGTTTTAGTGCCATCAATAAATTCTAAGCTGTTTTAGTAATTTCTTATTTGTGTCAGTAGCGGTTAATGATGGAATAAACTCCGATCTGGATCTCAAGTCATCTCTAATCTCTTTCTGTTGACAAAACCAGTTCGTCCTCTTTTGAAGTGAAAAAGTCTAATCCCTCTCTCCTCTTTCCACCCTGGATATGCTACAATGTTGGTGAATTCCTTTCATCACTGATGGCTTTATCTGTGATGTTACTCATTCTAATTTAAAAGCATACGCGTAACCTTTAAACCTGAATTATGAGCAAAGCAACTTAATAATTTCCAATTTCTATTGCTCTCTTAATGAGGTCAACAGGCCTTTCTTTTTTTTTTTTTTTTTAAGAAATACAAATAAAAGTTTGACAGAATCTATGCCAATCTTTCCAGTTTGATTTACACCATTAGCCAGGTATTTTGCCAAACAGTTTGACTAAAATAGCAAGAACACAGCTATTGTGGGCTAATTGCTAAGCAACAGGATTCACAAAGTTCTTCAAAACTAACAGTCTGATCTAAAGCAACGACGTCAATAGAGCTGAAAGCTGTTTTGTTGGCGAAGGATTGGATGCAGAGCAGAGTTGTGTTCAGCAGGATGGTAGGAGGCATGGAGCTTCCTACTACTGTGCTGCTTTGGAGAAGATAAACTCTTTTAGACGGTGTGTTTCTATCAGCAGTTAGTCCAAAAAAACAACAATTTTTTGGTTTTTGAAAAGCTTCAATCTTTCATTACAGGTTCCGGCTGTTTCTAAATAAATTGTAACCAAAACAGCATTTAGTTGTAGTTTTCTCTGTAAAATGCAGGTTATTTGTTTGCATAGGGCAGTTGTGATCCCACTGTGTGTGATTATGCAGTTTACCACCTTTTATCGTTTATAATGCCAAAGGTCTACCAACCTTTAAAAATACAAAAGAAAAACAGCAGCTTTGCTGGGCTCTGTTTACAGAGAAGTTTAATGCAAGATTGGAAAACCAAAAATATACCAAACTGAGCATCTTGCAGAGGTTCAGTTTTTGTATACATTTGTTTAATTTACACTATTTTGTCAAGTTAGAATAACAAAACTTTTTTTGTTAATTTTTTAAAACATTCCGTTAATTTTTTTAATTTTTTTTGTCCGGGTGAATGCAATATGCTTCCATAGAATACAGCTCAATCTGAATGTGTCCTTTACTTATAAGATGACATTTTTCCTCCTTTTTTTTTTAGTCCCAGGAAGCACCATGACCGTTTTCTATTTTCTCTTTTAGGGGTCGATCCTTGAAAAAGCAGCATGAGCAGCGGGCTTATGAGCGAGAGATGCAAAGGATCACCCTGCCCCTGTCGGCCTTCTCCAACCCCACCTGCGAGCTCATAGATGAGAACACGATCGTGATTATGGCCGAGCAAGAGACCACTCCCATCCAGGAGGGTGGAGACGCTCTTATTGGTCAGCATGCCGGTACTCCTGGAGCATGAGGAGAGCATGGATTCCACACAGAGGACCAAATCACTCCCATGTCCCCGTTTCTCCTTCCCACCTCCCTGATGGAGCTCAGTTTTAGAAGGGTTGGGAACCAGCGTCAGCTCCAAAGACTTTGAACTGTCTGCTGTGTCCTTTCCTCCCCATTTTCCTCTGTTTGTATTTTCTCCCCAATCGGGGAGGTGCCGATGTTCTCACACATAATGGACACAGTGGTAAAAACTAGTAAAACCACTAAGTAAAATCAGTTGTTTATGTGACTGAGAACAATCTGCCCCTCTCAAAGACAACTTGAGCCTTCAGTCAAAGGGACTTTGACTTCATCAGTGTCTGACGGAAAGTGGGTGCTAGTAAGGAGAGGATTATGGGAACAGGAAGGCGTCTGCTATCTTGTTTTCTTAACGAGGCGAGTCAGATTTGTTACGGTTTGATTTGTGTGTCTCACTGGCTGTGCCAAGGGAGACCAGAAACATGTTTGTACAAAGAGTGTTTTGTCTTGCAGACAGACTGCTGACACAGAGATACGTGTCCATAAATAGTCACACTCCTCATGTCGGGATGCGCGATGTAAACTGCGACCCATGAAAGACAAAGGGGAAGAGGCCTCCAGATCTGAAACTGCCTTTGCATGATACCTCTGAATGTATCCTGTTTGTTCTGGTTGTGCTCATTGGCAGAAGCTCCCTTCATCCACAGGTTAAGGAGTGACAGGAAAATAAACACGCTACAGATAGTTGGCTCTCAGAAGAGGACGGCACTGCCTCAGCACAGAATATAATGAGAGTAACGACTGAGTTTCATGAGGACATCGTGCTGCCGATAAATTAGATCCTTACGTTTGAGTTATGCACCTCACAGTAGACATTGGGAATGGAGTAGAACAGGAACAGCTCACAGTTTACTGCATCTCCAAAACGTAAACGCATGTGCATGGCTACCTAATGTATGTGTGCCATTCAGGGACCATAGTATTACATCCTAATAAATAGGCAGAACTGCTGTTGGGTGCTGCTGTTGCTGTTTTAGATAAGCTCAAGACTGCTCCCCCGGGCACTGAACAGTGGTAATATACTGCTCCCTAGAGGAGTGGGTTAAATCCAGACGGCATATTTTGTTATAATGTACAAACGATGACGAATAAAGACGATTATCGTTTTATTGTTACAGTAGGGAAGGTTTTTTAGTTTTGTTTGTTTTTTTCATCTTACTGCTACTTCCTACTGTGTTAATTGTCATCATGTGATCACTTCAGATTATCTGGTGTTGCTGTTGAACCCTCATCACCTGTAATCACTGATTGTTGGTGTTTTATCTGCTGGCTGTGATAGTTTTCATCATAATGAACTATAAGTACCAATGAATTGATTAAATTTTTAGCACTTGTGTGGCCTTTTCTGTTGTTGCTCAGACTGACATTAAAAAAACAATTTAACAGACAATAGTTTAATGTCTTTATTTAAAATAGAAAAGTAGTTTATATATGGTTAAAACGCGGTTTTTAGTCAATCTTACATTTTCTTAGACACTAGCTCCCTCTGGTGGCAAAACATTGGAATTAAACGAAAAATGTAAGATTGCTTGTCTACCCTACCAAACCGCATCTTTTTTTTTTTTATTCGTTTAATATATCTAATATCTTATTTAAAAGTAAGATATTAAAAGATTTTAACATTTAGTTTTCAGATTAAAATTCTTAAGATTCGAGCACAGCAGGGGTTAAGCAAGCAAACGCTTTTGTCCTCAATGCATCCATCACAGGTTTTATGTTTCCCCCCCACCCTCTAATCCCATTTCCTGTCCACCTATTTCCAAAACATGACAAAAATAAAGGCTACTAGAGGCTAAAAAATAAGATTTTAAGGATAAAGACTATCCACTTCCTTTATGTCATATGCTTTGAAATAACTGGTAAAAGGCTGAACTGTTGCACATGTTGCAGAGTGGCAGATCAGACACCCTTAGAAAGAGTGAGGAGCTCAGTCATCATCAAGGAGAGACTGGGAGTAGAGACACTTCTCCTGCTAAGTCTCCTAAAGTGTCTTGGACATTTTTTGGGGGGGCCTCCTTGGACACCTGCCTCTGGAGGTTTTCCACAATGCTGGAGCGACAATGTCTCTCTGTTGGTCTGGGGACACCTTGGGCTTCCTTCCGCCAGTCAGAGTCTCTGCTGACACTGTTCCTCCAGTGACCCAGTCCCAGATGAGTAGAAGTTTACAAATACGAGCAGATCTGACAAACACACTTCAACAGCTCAGGTAGGAAAGTCTGTCAAAGGAACATATTAGTCCTGAGTCCTGCTAACTGAATCCTCTGTTGATTAAAGAAAGCTGCAAGTAGTCATATCTGCAGTTTTTCACAGGCCAATTTAGAATACCAAAAACATGTCAGAGGATGCCCTCTGGTCAAAGGACATACAAAATGCTACGTGTGGTGGAACGCTAACTGCATATCATCCTGAACGTACTAGCCATATGATGGTACATGTTGGTGGCAGTATCATGCTGTGGGAGATGCTTTTCTTTAGCAAAGCAGGGAAATCTGGTAAGCAAGGAAGGATAGAACTAATTGGAGAGCAGTGCTGAAAATCTGTACAGAACTTCATCTGACCTTCCAGCAGGACAACAACCTCAAACAGGTAATTCTCAACTAACCACCTAATTATCTTATTTTAAGGGTAAAAATCCTTTTTCCATTGGCAGATCATGTTATTTACCTCCTCACATTAAGAGTAAATACACTTATTTTAAGCAATCTTTACTCATTTTTGTTTTTGCAGTGCTGATAAATTCTTGTAATGCTAATGAAAACAGTCAAAAGGTTGGTTTGAAAAAACAGATTTCAGAAGTTTTATTTATGAAAAACTACAAGGATATAAATAAAAAAAGTGGTTACAACTGTTCATCAGTACCTTGCTTTGCAATAGCAAAATGCTGTTGAAATGTCTCATATAAAAACAAAAAACAACTAAATGTTCCAATTAAATCCAATTAAAGGCATCATATATACACATTATGTACATTGCTTAAGAAAAAGAAAACACAATTCCCACTTTACAGAATTTTTCTCACAACATTCAACACAAGCTGTTGTCCTGATTTATTAAAAAGAACAAAATGATTTAGGTCTTCATTTCTTTGAAAAGTTATTTGACTACAAAAAAAACAAAAAACAAGATCTGAAGAGCTTAGAAGATAAGTAAATCTTCACCGTCTTTTGCCTCAAGTCACAGCATATAAAAGGACTTTTCTGCATCATTTTTTTGTGTAATATACATGCTTTACCAACAGTGCAGCTCAGTGTTACTGACACCCGGCTACACGCTTAAGGAACAGTTGCTTTAAAAGCAAAGCATAGAAAATTACAATGTTTGGGTCAAAAGTCAAGAAATTATAAGAGAGAACAAAAAAAAAAAACCCCGAAATAAATAAAAAAAAAAAGAAATCAAAAAAATTATTTACATACAACAATAAAAATTTACACAGAAGCACTAGTTATTAACACCATCGTTATAGAGTCATTTCTAAAAATCCATTAAATTCACTTGTGCCTAAAATCAACCTAAATTAAATGAAGATTATTGATTTTAGTTTCAAACAGCAATGATTTTATTTGTTTTTCATTTTCCTCTCATTTGGGAGGAATCAATACATTTAATTTTGTATGCGGCTTGAGCTGAAATAAAGAATGACATAAAGTCCTTGGACACACAATTGCCTATGGAAAAAACGAAGTAAATGTAACTAGAAATACTACCAGTTACCTCTGCTTGGTGTTTAACACACTGCAGGGCTGCTTTTAAAAGCTTAAAATAATAACTCTAAGGTTGTGTTTTTTTTTCTTCGCTTCAATAAGGTAAAATAAAGTTTTAACAGCCACTGCTCTCTCCCACAGTGTGACATCGTCTCAGTGCTAAGAAAAGCAAATAATGAATGATTGCAGCTGGAAGCTTGGAGACAGATATTTCTAAATTTTATTCTTTTTCAGTTAAAACTGTAAACAGGCGAACATCTAAGAATATTTTTATGGATATTTGAGAGTGGTTTGTTACTATCCATATCAGAGGATATGTTTGCCTTTTATGTCTGCTCAGTATAGAGTTTGTTTTAAAGGGACAGTTAAACAAGAACAAATCTGATTCAGTTTTAGTTCTTAAATAGGTTTACAAAAACTACAGCTCAGCCAAAAGGAACTGATCAGTGCATTTCATTAGTTTCTTCTTAGCTGAAATTAAAATTGTCTAAAAGAATCTTCTTGAAAAGCTTTCCCCACTGATTGAACTACTTTCCCTTCTCTCTCTGTACAGATTTGCTCAAGGTTCACGTTTGCCAAAAATCGTTACCTGCACTGCGATTGGATTGTCAGCGAGTGTTATTTTTCCTTTGTTCTAAAAGTAGCCACTCCTCTTTAAGGCGCGGTTGGATCTGTGTTCTCTACACTATGTGAAAAACATACAATTACTGTAACATAAGGACAAGAACATCGTAAAAGGGTTTTTGTCCACAAGGGAAGGGGCCGTCTGTGTTTCTAAAGTTAAACTGTAAATATTAAGAACACATCAGTGTTGTTAAACAAGGGCTCGCAGCAATAAAAATAAGCAACCAAAAGTTCTGGATTTGAAATGTGCCTCTTTGTTTTCACTGCAGTGCACTGGCACTCAAGAGTTACGATCCAAAACAAGGGACGACTGCTCCAGCTATCTCAGGTTATCCAGTTCTAACATGGCTCGGGTTTAACATTATTTCCATCTCATTCCCAACCACAGAATTAGTGCCACAGTTAAGAGGCATCACAGAGAGTGAGTGAGTGAATTACTCGTCAAACGGGTACAAATCCTAGGGGCCATTGTCCGTCACGCTGGTGCAGTCTGGAGAGCTTTCAGTTGGGGTTGGTGGCTCCTCTGAGCTTTGAACTGAATCCTTAGACCAGTAGAGTTGACTCAGACTCTGATGGAGTTCATCCAGTTCAGCTGGTAGGGGGATTCCCAGCTCCTGGTTGAGGGAGAGGGCTTTAAACCAGTCCTCCAGCTTTTGAAACGGTGGACTATGGGAGGAGGAGAAAAGAAAATATTAGCAAGGAGTTTTAGATTGGAACCAGCCTGACGAGGTTAAGAGAAAATAAAACGAGGAAGCAATCTAGCAGCAGGGGCGTGTCTATGAGCAGCCAGAAACTGCGAGACTGTTTTTTTCTCTCCCAGTTCTGGTTTTATACTGAGTTACATAAAAAAAAGAAAAATAATTAACCAGATGATCAAAAATTATCTGCAAAGTAAATGGCTAAAATAAAAAATATACACATATTTGCATTAATGTGCAAAAACTCATCAAACTTCATTAACTTGTTGAAAAAGCTGCATTTCTCTGCTGTCAACAAGCTACAATATAAGTAGCTGAACAGTGGATCTGCATTACATTAGGAAAATGTGTAAATCAGCTAAAAATGTTCAATGATGCAAGTATAAAATATGATAATACTGCAAAACGTAAGAAATAAGCTGCAGTTAACCCAGATTCTACTCATTCGATCCAATTAGCATGATGTTCCCAATTGTCTCAGGAGTTTATCCATTAAAGTTATTAAATATGAAAATTAAGGGTAATGAGACTCCATCAGACTGGACAAATAAACTGATTGCATGTCACTTGACATGTAATAGCTAATCAAATACTACACCCAAGCAGTAATTTTTAAGTGCACATAATGAGATGTGATATGTTTTGCAGCTCCACTAATAAGGGATGAGGTTAGACATCAGATTAAGACGACGTTCTCACCGGTTGTCCGGTGTGAGGTCACAGCAGGCCACAGCCAAGGGAAAGAAAGCTGGAGGACAGTCTTTAGGAAGAAACTTCTCCACAAACTTTCCAACATTCAGACCAAAGTCCAGAGTCCTTGGGAGGCACTCAGGATCAGCGTAGACTTTTCCAATAATCTAAATTAAAAGGAATAACAAATAAGATATTTTAACAACATCCTAGAAATATCAAAGGCCACAGTCAGGTAGGTATTAAAACAGATAAGGAAAATCCATGTATAAAGACCAGCTTACCTCACAAAGAACAATCCCGAATGAGAAAATATCCACCTTTTCATCATAGCGTTTACCTAGAATCACATCAAATTCAGAATAAAACATGCACTCTCTGAACACATATTATGTATTCACTTTGTGAATAAGTTGCTTACCATTTAGCATTTCTGGAGCCATCCAGTAAGGGTTTCCTACAACGGTGTAGCGCTTCTTTCGGTCACTGCGCCTTAACAATCTTTTCTTGGTTGAAGGTTTCTCTGGGGGAGGTTTTACTTTCTCCTCTACAATGAGTCGGGACAGTCCGAAATCAGCCACCACTACGGTGTTGTCCTGTTGAAAAAGGACACAGTGTTCGCTGGGATGTTTGCCTTTTTAAGTACTATTCTGTAAATGCAGTAACCAGAACGCTGGTCTTTTCAGGGAACTATAGGTAGGCCTATTCTAAAACTGACTGTTAGTTGCTAGACTTAACCCAAAATCTCATATCAGAAATACATCTTAGTTTTTTTGCTTTTTAAAATGTCTAAAATATCTATTTTGTTTGTTTTTCTTTGTCATAATATTATAATGACTGGTAATAAATTGCTTTATTTTTTGCTGGGCCTAAATTTTGTTTATAAAGGTCTAGTACATTTTAAACCTTTTTTAAAACACATCTATAAAACAAAGACAATCTCTGCTGGGTCGATGCTGTTTAGATGCCACTTACCAGTTTAACCAGGCAGTTGTGAGAATTGAGGTCTCTGTGGATGATACTCATGGAATGAAGGTAAGCCTAAGAAAGGAAAAAAGGTGCTTAGCCTTTTTAGGAATCCTGTTACTATACAATAAAAGTGACAAATTGTGCATTTAGTACAACTAGTTAATACAAAACTCAACAAATCACTGCAGGTTGGCTTAAAATATTGATGTTTTTCCTCTTTCAACACAAAGCTAAAGACATGCATTCATGCATTAAGGTCTGACTTAGCAGTCATTTGTTTTTATCTAAATTAGTATAAAGAAAGGAACTCACCATGCCAGAGGCGATGCTATTTGCAAAGCTGACTCTTTGTTGCCAAGGAAACAGGTCCTATTAGAACAGAGTAAAAAACTTTTTTAGAGGCATCATTAATGAGGTAAATATAGGTTTGATGCTTAAAACCCCCCCACAAAATTTAAGCCTACTTTGATAAAGCGTCTGTAATTTAATTTATAAAAATAAAGCATATCTAGAACACAAATTTCCATTATTCACTGTCCTTTTAAAACTAGCTTTAAAATATAAATACCGCAATTTACCATGAATTAATGAATAATACCACATGGGGTGGACTTTTATATACAAATATTTTACACACTTCTCATTTCTACCTTTATGTGGACCCAGAAAATGCTTAAAAAAAAACCCTCCAGTTTTTTAGATTTTTTTTCCAGACTGTGTCATAACCCTGTAAACAGAAGCTCAAAAATAAACCAAACTTCCTAAGAAAGAAAAGCAAACACCATGGAGGACAGCAGAGGGGTTCAAATCTCCTCCTAGTGAGATCTTCTACACCTTCTCATATCCAAGCCTCCAAAACAGAGCTGTTCATGAGCGTGCATTTTAATTCAGTTCACCATTGTCAGACAAATCTGAGCTCCTTTGTGTCCAACGTGGAGAAACAGTAGAAAGGCCTTTTAACTCACCATGTCTCTGATGAAATCCTTTAGCGTGCCTCCTTCAATGAACTCGGTGATCAGATTCAGCCTCTTGTCTTTGTACAGCACACCGATGAACTTCAGTACGTGTGGATGATCGAGGCTTCTCATCACTTTGACCTTAAATTGAGGCGTGTGGCAAACAGGGAAAAAAACACAAGTTTCTGATTATGCTAAGCAAGTTATCCATTATAAGTTCTAAGTAAAGCGAAGCTTAACGTGCTTGGAGATGGGATTAAATATGAGTCTAAATAATGAGTTCCCACCAGAACTATGTGACAACCTGAAAACGTACAAAGAGGTGACTGTCTGAGCACATGGTGTGCTTTTAGTTGAGAATCTTAACACAGAGACCGTCCTGTGTGAGAAATCACAGGCCTCCTGCTGCTCATTACTCACCTCCTTTAGAAAGGTTTTCTGCGTCTCTTCATCACAGCGGATCAGCTCCTTCATCACCATCACCTCCCCTGTGGCTTTGTGTGTCACCTGAGATTAAAACGTAAAGTATTTGAAGCTCAGCGAGTCCAGGGGATGAAATGCTGTGTGACAAAGGGGACAGGAAGTAGAAGCTGACCTTGATGGCCTGTCCAAAAAAGCCCTTCCCTAAGACTTCTCCGTGGATTAGGTCACATGGCCGGAAAATACGGTGTGAGCAGCTGCTGGAGGACCTCAGGGATTCAGAGCGACCGATGTCTTTCGTGATTATTGGCGCGTCTTTTAGGCAGTTAGGAGACTTGCATATGCTGTTACTTCGCCTGTAAGAAATCGGACGGAGAGATTTTATTATCACGTAGCTAGAGACCTAAAACATGGAAACTGAAAGCATTTTAGACTCTCCGACGTACTTTAAAGATCTTCTTTTCAGTGTGCCATCATCAACCTCATCTGTCCTCTCAAGGACTGTGTCAGATGGCGAGGAGAGGCGCATGCGGGACGTGGCAGGGACCCCCAGCTGGTTCCTGGGTGATCCCAGTCTGAGCCGATCTAAACGATGCCTCACTGGGTCGTACTCTATCAGCAGCTGCAGCGTGTGGCTGGTGTGGTGAATTAGATCGTACACCTAAATAAGAAAAGGAGATGAAGGGTTTATAAGTGTTCTCTCGCAGGAATGTGGACCAATCTTCCTAAAGGAAACTCGAATAGCGGCCAGGGTTACATTTTGCTCTGAGCTCTTTTTTTTAGCTTCCATCCTAGTTGCTGAGAGTGAACAGAAAAGGCTTCCATGTCACAATATATATTAGAAACAATTTCTCATATTCAGCCAAAATAGCACAAATGGTTAAATGGGAAGCATCAATATTTGGATTAAACATCCAAAGATTCACGAGCTTCAACTTTGTGCCACTAATATTTTCAGCAGGTTAGATGCAGTCATGGTGTAGCAGAGAGAGTCGGATGAGACTGAGAGAGTGGTGGAAAAATGTGGATTAATCACATTTTCATTAAACCGTTAGATTAGCTTCTAATATCTTTCTCCAATATCGTGCAACCCTAAACCCCAGAGAGACAGCAAGAGAGATTACTAAATAAAAGATGCAAAAACTCAGATTAAAGATAAATATAATATACATTAATAAAAATTAAACGAAGGATTTAGTTACATCAAAGTCAAAGACGTTATACTGGTGCTAATTTTATTTAACCGTTTTTTCAACCTGCATTTTTTTCCCCACTGAATAAATTTGATCAGATTAGAAGTTCTTCCTATATTTCTTTACCAGGGACGGTAAAATGATTGCACCTGTATTGTTTTAATGGATATTTATCTTGAAATAAAACAAAACTAATGAGATCAGCGAGTTTGATTAGAATCAGAATTGGATTCCCTTCAGGTTGATCTAGATTGCAAAACAACAAAGTTCAACCTTTGGAACAGCTTCAGTATTGATGTGTGGTCGAAAAACCCCCCAGACAAGATCAGCAATATCAAAGCAAAACAACAGAGCGTCTAAGAATTAGAGGGAGGGATTAAAGTCATTCAAATGCCTTTCTATCCCAACCCAAGAATGTACAAATGGTGGAGGAATGTCAGAAATGTAAAACACATCAAACTGTCAGATGGGAACATGGCTTTGAAACGTGCACCTGAGGCATGAAGTTAATCAGGAAAATGTGTTTGTTTGATCTGAAAGGTTTTCACTCTGGTCTGGAGGCAGTTATTAGGATCCAAAGCTCACCTCTTTCTCCATCAGCGTTCCAACAGGCAGGCCATTGATCTCCAGGATCCTGTCTCCAACGTGGATAGCACTTCGCACCTCCGGACTGATAAGCATCCCTCTGACCCTGAAACAACCCAGTAAAGGCTAGGATAAAGCTTAAAGGAGCAAATTGTGGATTTAAAACCAACATCAAGCTTCCCAGCATTACCTCACTTGCTGTGACACACTTACACAACAACACACACAGCAGCGGGTCCCCAAACCTATAATCAAGTCTTACATAAAGCATTACTCACGCTCACTCACTCAAACAACAGCAAAACAGACGTACAGATCAGAGCTCTGCCACTTACTCTTTGACTTGAACGCTCGCTGAGCCGTTCACGTCCGTCAGCACGGACACAGAGAAGCCCCTCTTCCCGTTAGCTGCAGATGGCATTGAGATGAGCGTCACCGTGTGGGGCAGGGAGTCCAAGATGGAGTCGTGGGAGCGTTTCTCCAGCATAGGGGTGAGGACCACCTGCTTGTAGCACTTCCCACTGCACACAGGAGAAGAAACTGTTCAATTAGGGCTTATAAAGATAAGGAATAGTAGCAATAGTGTGTTAAAACAAGAACATAGATTTAGCACAAGTAAGATTATTAATAATTGCACAAAATGAAATGGTAATAAAAAAAAACATCCCATGACTATCGAAAAATGTTAACTGACATCATTTAAGAAGGATGCATTTAAAAAAGTTATATGCCTTAGAAGCATTTCATGCATCACATGTACAATATTTCATTATTTAATCAGCTTTTCCATTGTGACATTTTGAGCTTGTCTTATTTCAACTCTACAGATCTGAGTAAGTGTTGGGGGGGGATGATTCACCTTAAGTGTTTTAAAAAACAAATCATATTAGAGCCTACCAAAGCACATTCACTGCTTCAGGTATTTTATTTATTTTTATTTTATTTATCTTCAATGTATGTATCTTTTTTCTTTCTTTCTTTTTATTTCTCTTTCTCACTGTTTGCGTCACATGCTGTTTTTATTTTAGTTATGTAAAGCACTTTGAAATGCCTTGATGCTGAAATGTGCTATACAAATAAAATTTGATTGATTGATGGATTGATTTGGAACTGGAAAAAAGATGAACAAAATACATAAAACAATAAAAGGTTAAATATCTCAATATGCTTTAAAAATGTTTACTTTTTTCATCATTTATACAAAACTATTTATTTAATAAAAGCTGAAATAATGACCTGCAGAGTTAGAATTTTTATCTCTTAAGTGGACATTGGAGATATATGAATGCAAATCTAAAAGATGGTTTTAGTAATCTTATGTTATTGTTAAAACTTTACTCTTCCTCTCCCTCCTCAGAGGTATTTTCAAAACAAATCAAAGCAAAGTAAGTCTCTTACCAGTAGAGTTTGGATCTCTCCACTAAGGCGTAAGTATCCCTGTCC
The DNA here is from genome assembly GCA_034780135.1 of Jordanella pulchra. Taxonomy (NCBI): domain Eukaryota; kingdom Metazoa; phylum Chordata; class Actinopteri; order Cyprinodontiformes; family Cyprinodontidae; genus Jordanella; species Jordanella pulchra. Next base: position 1,988 of record JAUZNJ010026541.1, on the reverse strand, counting down.
TCAATAACCACCTTGCAGCTCAGGCACACGAAACACTCAGGGTGGTATTTGTGTTCTCCAGCCACCTGCAACCAGAAGCAAGCCAGGTGACCCTCCATGCACGAGAGAAAAGAAAAAGCTGCGTGTCGATCCTCTGCTGTTTCATCAATAAATGTGCAGTGCTGTGAAGCGCTGCCCTGAACCCTCCCTCAGAGTGAAGCGGTGACACAGCGGTAACACCTGCTTCACTCTCAGCCTGTCTGGAATCTGCTCTGACGTCATCCTCAGCAGGTCTGAGCAGTTTGTAACCCTGCTGCTTTCAAGTCTCTCTCACTGACACTTGTTGCACATGACTTACCAATTTCCCTTTCGGTAGTTTATGTCACGCTCTCTTAACATCTGCCATCCTTCTCCCTCTCCCATGCAAGATGAGATAATGTTTTAGTGTTTGGCAAACAGGTGGTCTGAGTAGATGCCGCTCCTTGTAAAAATACTCACTCAATTGAAGGAGAGATATTGGAAAATTGGAAGTTTTTGGCAACAATTCAAATTTTCCTCAACTCTTCTCTGGTTTGTTAGTACGCAAACCGTTACAGTGATGATATTTTGTGTATCAGTTAGTGTTACAACTTCTAACTCAGCATATTCTATATAGATTTATGCAATAGGTCAAAGCATAAAGTTAGATGAAAATGATCTATCATTTTATTGTGTTTTTTCCCCAAAATATTTTCAAATAAAAGTGTGAGTGCACTTGTGTTCAGTGCCTTTGTAGAAACACCTTTAGCAGCAGTAACATCTAAATCATTTGGTGTACGTCTCTAGAGGTTTTATCAACTTCATGCATCAGCTCAAAGTTAGTCAGACCTCATGGAGTGTCTGTAAACCATAAATATCATCATCAGTGATTAATCAATATCACGTCTTGCCACCAAGTCTCTAATAGATTTAAGCCTGAAATGATCCTTTTAACTAAACCAGTTGTAGGAAACACAACTGCAAACATACCTGCTCCAACCAATCTGAAACAAATGCCGCTGCTAAACTTGCTGAAATACCAAGAAGCTACATTTCTCCTTTTGTTTCAGGTGTATTGGAGCAGGAATACATGTTAAAGTTACCCTACCCTACCCCTGAACTAAACCATTTTTATATAGCTCTTGTTCTACATTAAGGGTTGTTGTCTGCAGAGAGAGTCTCATCCTTTGGAGCCTGTAAGAGATTTTCTTCAAAGAATCTATGAATGTCCTCTATTTAGCTTCATCTATCTTACCATCACCTTCCTTGATGCTACCACCTCCATAATTATGGTCCTGATGTGTGACATAGTTTAATGTACAATGGTAATTTTGTTATCATCCATAAATACAGTTTAGAAATTATGGTTTTATCTGAAATGGTTGCCTTGTACTCTACCTGGAATGTGGGAGGCATCAATCAGGACTATAGGGTTCTTCTTTCACTGTCATGCAAAGGGAGATTTGTGGAGCACATGACCAACAGTCCTATTAACAGATTTACCCACCTGAGCGGTGGATCTCTACAGCTCCCCCAGAGTTGTAATGCGCCTGTTGGCTGTTCTCTGATTTTTATTACACTATTATTGGCCAATAATAAGCCAACCCTGCTTTAAAGTTAAAACCTTCTCTCTGATCTGACCGCTGTGTTCCTTGGTTTTCATTAAGTTGGTTGTTCTTTATTTTTCTCTAATTAACCTCTGGAGACTTTAAAGATCAGCCTGATTTATACTGAGATTATATGCATCACACTCTATAAATACAGCATTTGTCACTGACTGATTTCCCAGGTTTTCATGTAGTTTATATACTTTTGTTTTTCAAAGCAAATATTTCTTAAATGTTATATTGGGGGATTTTTATGAACATCGCAAAATATTTGTCTGCTGCGGAAACTCTAGGTAGGCTTTATTTTTTTACATCGATATCTAACTTACTGTATATCGTTTTGACTTAAATTAAGAAAGGTATTGTGATATAAATTTTGACCGT
>JAUZNJ010026519.1:0-16679 GCA_034780135.1 Jordanella pulchra | reverse complement strand
CGGCTGATGGTATAATACTTCTCTCCATTATATCGTATGAAATACTATGAGTGGAAACCATCGTTGTATTGTGTTAGAGGGTGAAACATACTAGTACTTGTCAAAGTCATAAAGACTTTGGTGGCAATTTATTTTCGAACGAGATTAATTTTTGTCTAATTGAACAATATTGAGACAAATTCATCTCCATAGATTTGAACGACGTTTTCCTGACCAACCATAAATCCTTTTTAATCCACTTTGTTTCTGTTTGTCTGAAGCCTTTAACTGACACTGACGCCATCCTCCAGCAGTGGGATCTGTTCCTCCACCTAAAGTTCTTCTCTAGTTTTAAACCACTGAGACAATAACGTGGTTCATGTTCAGCTAATCATAGAAGGTCTAACACTGAACGTAGAGCGAAACAGAAGCTTTACACATTTTTTAATATCTTGCTCTATTTGTCTCTGCAAAGCAAAATCACTCTTGTACTGATCCACGGTGGCAGTGAGAAACAGACCCATTAGAGAACGATGTGGTTTCTATTCAAAGCTACTGAAAGTGTCTGTAGACGGACACCTGTAGCGGATCTGCTCAGGCTTGTCTTCATTTAAATGAAACTTTCTCATAGCTGATCTTCTTTTATGCCACAAGGAGGAAGTTGAAAAGCTGTTTCCTCTTGTCAAGGCAGCTGGTCGCACCCTTATAGCACTAGAAACAGAGAGAAGTTGAAAGGAGAAGCATCAGACAACAAGCGCTGCTGTTTATTGCTGTCCACGCTTTGTTAGTGTTTGGTCTTTAAACCAAAAGGTGAGTGATTGTAGAAACTAAGCTTTGTTTCTTGGTTTTGGTTCATATCAACACATTATCTTCTGTTTGTTTGGGGTTTTTCAGATGGTGGGAGCCACTCAGAGGTATGTTTTGTTCCACTTCACACTCGTGTTGTCGCTGCTCCTTGCATCAGCTTTGAAAACTCTGGACTCAGAAGAGCAGCTGCAGGACAGCGGCTTTGGGCGTCCCCCGCCCCGCCACGGCCTCAAGCTTCTAAAGTGGTACGTCCAGAACTGTCTGGACAACAACATGAGGGCCTTATGTGATCCTGAAAAGGGAGAATATGGATTTCATGAGTTTAAGAACTTTGGAAGGAATCCTCTGCTCCCAGAGATTCGTGACAAAAGGCAGTTCAGCTATTTTACTCTGGGGAACCTCCACTCTCCTCATGCAGAGGACTTGCCTTATGATGTCAGAAAGTACTACAACCGTGGAGATCCTAAAAGTAACCAGGACCGAGTTCTGGTGAGATTCAACAAAAACAACAGACGCATCGAGGAGATATATGCATCTGCACATTATCGTCCAAAACAGACGTACGGAATCGGCCTGGAACTTGTTGCTGCTCTTCGACAGAGAGAAAAATCTTGTTTTTACCCGAATCAGAGGATCTTCTGATCCTGAATCCCTTCTTCAGCAGAACCTCCACCTTCAATATTAAACTAAACAGCTTCTTTGAGACAATCTGGAGTTGTATTCATCCAGAAAATATGCTTCCCTTCATTTAGGAAATGTGTGTAACTACTGAATCTTACCTGCGTGTAGAACAGATGAAGCCATCTGCATAAAATCAATAAAATATTTGAAATGTTGGATGAGGTGGTTGACTTTGTGTGGAATTGCCTATTTATGGGATGTTTCTGCAACAAAGCCATTTATTACACATGTTGAAACACTCACACACTCTTACCTCACAAAACGAACTTCAGGGTGAAGTAATTATAGTAAGTAACCAGGAAAGGTTTATTTCTAAAATGCCTTTCACAGACACAATGTCAGAGTGCTGTGCAAAGAAAAACACAATCAAATAAAAGAAAGGGAACAATAAAATCAGGTTAAAAAAAAGCATGTGGGAAACACAATATAATCACAACATAAAGGCCTGGTGGAACGAACCAGTTTCAGCTGGTTTTAAAAAATCTCCACAGGATCAGCCGGTGGCAGCGGTTCCACAGCTTAGGAGCCTCAATGAAGAACGTTCAGCAGGTTTTGGTCCTGTGAGGAAAGGATACGAGGAGCAGGGAAAAAACGTTTGTATTTTAGGACCTTATTGCTTCTCCATTTGTATTATTCAAGAATAAGTACAAATATTGAGTAACATTGTAATATAATATATAATATTGTGCATTTTCATTTTAAATACTCAGACATTCTTTATCTTCAGAATATTTTTATAACTTTAATATGTTTCCTGTTTTCCAACCAGCAGGGCCTGAAGAGCAGCAGAGGTGAGATCTAAACTCTGCAGACCTTTATCACTGCACACTCAGATTAGCAGCTGTGTGCTGAAGTTGGTACCCAGTCCTGAAGCATTCTGGGTAAAACCCAACCCTTTAGGTGAGATTGAGAAATTAAAAACAAGTTTTAAAATGAACTGGGAGCCAATATAAGCGTGCAGTCTTGGGTGATTATGGGAGAATTGACTTGGATTACCTAAAAGTCTCGCTGGCGTCTGGACATTTTTTAAATGAATGCTAAGCTTATAATTCCCTTATATAACATAGTAATAAACCAGATATTGTTCATTACTTGTTGTTTCTGCACATGTTAATACATCTTCAACTTGTCCACATTAACAAGTTTGTCCTCTGATAAATAAATGGAAACCTCAGTCCTAGTGTGATTATGACTCTCTAGTGCCATAAAACCTTGACGTGGGGCACATTGAACAAAAGGAGCATTCCCCACCCCCCACCCCCCGCCATGTTCAGGCCATCCTAAGTGCAAACTAATGGAGAAAAACCTTGAAACGCTTGGACAGAGGTACAGGTCTGGCACAACGTTAGGGACAGATATTCTAACTAAAACAAAAGATTTTTGATCATTTTGATCATTTCATGTGTTCACTGTTGAGTAAAGACAAAGCTAACAAGATTGACCACATGGTGAACCGTGCTACAGTGACATGTTTTGAGCTGTTATAATGTTAAAACAAACTTTATTTCACTGAGGGTTTTAACACTGATATAACGTCAACGTTTTATGTGTTCTGCCATTTGCTGGTTACATTTTGATTACCAAATAATGACCAAAAGTCATTTAATGAATCCTCATTTCTGCTAACTGCAAACTCATTCAAAGAAGATTAAGAATCAATCAACTAAAGGTTATTGATGTCTGATTAAGCAACCAGTTTAATAAAACATTATTTGGCCGAATAATGTTTTGTTCACCTCATGGTTTTGCATTAAATCGGTTTGAAAACATCCCAATTTCTCTAAATTAGCCAAAAGCTAATTTGATCATATTCCAAATTCTTCAAGATAAACTTTAGTTCTTAAACATAAAATCCACGCTAAAACTGTGATATCATCTCATTAACCATGTTTTTTTTTTTCTTTGTTCATAGTAGCTTAGTTTTAGTTGAGTTTCACTGGTTTTTAGTCAAGAGTGTTAAATGGAAACATGTTTGACTTGGAGCTGAATGATGTTTGTTAATAAACTCGTATATTTTGAACCGAAGTTGTGGTGAATTTATTCTATATGTGTGCAGAATTATCTGTTTGACCAGGATTAGAGCTCGATTCACACGTTCAGTTATTGTTCTACGACTTGTGTTGATAAAGAATATATGACAGTCTGAGTAATATTTAAGTAAATAACCCCTACCAGGGTAGATAATAAATATATTAAAACACCAAACATTATAATAGCATCCCCTGGGTGGGAAGTGATCATAATAAATAAAATAAAGTATCACAACATTTATATGGCGTCCCTGAGGTGGGCATTGAATGCAACAACTCAAAGTTCTCCAATAGGACCAGGAAAGCTGCTTTATCAGTATTTCTCTGCATTTATACGCCAGAAATGAAGAGAAGAGAATTTAAAAATGATTCGGGTTTAGATCAGAACTGATGCTCTTCCTTTACAGCTGAGTGCAGTACTTGTGTTGATAAAGTGCAATGAGGTCACGTTCTGCAAGTTCTGCAGAGCTTTTATACATTTCTGTGAACTTCAATATCAGCTTGAATAGTAGGTAGTCAATCAAAATGTGGACTCTAATGAGTTGTGAAACAAAGCAGTGCATACCTCCATGGCCAAAAGGCACAACCTCTTGGAAAACTCACTTTCAGTATTATGATGACAGAGCACCCTCACACCTACAGTCCTCAAGACCTGCTGAAAGGTCTCATTCATCTTCAACTCTCCTCTCTTCCCAAAGGGAGGAGATCATTGAAACGCTGTTTGCTCACTGGTTGAATTCAGATTTGATTTGATGCTCCCACTGAAACTCTTACTGGCTATTTTCAGCAGATAAGAGAGATTTATTGGGTGCTTGTCCCAGACCAAACTAGTAGAAAACCAGAGATACAGAGCAGCATTTATCCTGGTAAAGGAGCACAAGGACATTTGAAAGCTCCCAGAAATTTTGGTTTAGCCCTAGAAAGATGAAAATATAATAAAACAGCAGCCAGTGTTTGCCTTACTGACATCACACATGAATGTAGACATGCTGAGCACTGGCATTAAACTCTATAGTTCTGAACAATAACATCATGATCAGCATCTCTGATTTCATAAGAATGAAGGAATCACATACATTAAACCTTTCAATTTCTTTGATAGTTTTTGGGTAAAGGTTTCAGTGGACCTGAGTGTCATCATAAGAAGAAGAAGCTATCAGAAAGTAAAGAAAAGTTAGTCAAAACAAAAGAAACGTTAGTCTGTGGACGGTAGGTCTAACAATGGCTACGTTTATATGGACACAAACAGTCAGATTAAAGGCCTAATCAGATTTAAAACGTTTCATGTAAACATATCAGACTGAAGATTCTAATCCAGTCCGATCAGAGAGAGAGAGGAGCTTTCTACCGATCACCATTCCGACTGACATCCATTCAGATCTTTGGAGTGAAATAATCTCCACAGCACACATGTGCAACATCAGCGGGACGTTTTTTACCTAACCTTCATCCACTGGTTCCTGGACATTGGTGGAGGATAAAATAAGATGCATGAGATGAGATGAGATGAGATGAGATGAGGTGAGATGAGGTGAGATTTACAGCAAAGGATCTTATGTACACTGCGGTCTGATCTGTTGCAGTACAACTAAAGTTAAATGGTGTCATTTGTAATTATATGCTACTATAGTGTAAATTAATGAGGAGGAGGCACTGAATGTAATGTGAAGATCTGTAAGGAGCGTTAGCATAAGGTACCGCTGCAGCCTTAGCTAAAATGACCACAAACAAAAAAGTTAGGGAAACAAAGATGTAAAGAAGGTCCATAACAGAAAAACAACATCATCAGACACGACTTAAGAACTGAAGGAAGACGAATGTGTGGCGTAGGAAGAAATAGTAGCTAAAGTTGAGGAGGAGCAGACAAAAATGTTTTTTTTTTACAAAACAGAGCTTCTTCTACTACTACTGAAGCTTTTCCAGAAAACTAGACAGTTCTGCTCATCAAATGACTGAATCTGATCGAATGCTTGGTACATTTCCACACAGGTCATGATCGGATCATTTTATTTACCTTCCATTTAAACAGAAATCCTCCATTTATGATCAAACAAGATTTAGGTTGGATCAGAGAAATTTTAACACATGTAAACATAGCTAATGGAGTGAGGAAACTTTGAGGTATACCCATTTACTTCTGTTTTCATTTCATGCGAGTCAGCCAACCGTTTGGTGAGACTCAATGCATCTACACACCTGGATGGACTGAAGGCGAGTTCAAATTGAGCATCAGAAAGGGGAAGAGAGAAGGTTAAAGTGGCTGAATGTGTCATGGTTGTTGGAGCCAGAGGAACAGCTGTGAGCTCTTCTAAAACAACTAACAGGCAGGGACTTTCACACATACTGTAAGCATCTCCAGGTTTACAGAAAGTCAGTGGAGAAAGAGTCATTATCTAAAGAGAAGAAAGTATGTGGACCGAAAATCTTCTATCTGTGAAAGAAATTATAGCAGTTCTTTGGTGGAAGGGTTTCCAACAGGTGACATTAGCCCAGTAAAGTGACCATGAGTTTTAAAGATAGGGTGAACGTTTTCAGTATATTGAGGCTGAGTTATAAAGAATGTAGAAATGGTGAGTGGGCCTGGCCAGCAGGGTATGTTTAGCATCCTTCTGAAAATAAAACATATGTCTGATAATCACCCATATAATCCACATGAGTAACGTCTACTACCTGTACTTCCCTTTAACCATCTCAGCCATGACATCCATCCATGTCTCTCAGCAAACTAAGACCTTTGAGACTGCAAGGCCTCCTCAACAACACCCAAACAAATCATCCAATTATTAAAATCAAACCAACAACTGGAGTCGTCTCTAAAGCAAACTATTACAGCGGTTATGGGCTCTATGCATAACTCCTCTACTTCCTGACTGTAAAGCAGCTCTATTTGGGTAGATCATTTTGTTGCAGACGACTCTATCGTGGTTTGTTTGTTTAGTGGAACAGAAACATGCCATGGATCCACGGTTCAGGACTTTGTTCACTGGTGGGATGGATCCTTCTCTTAGGTGAAAATCTTAAAGAGACAGAGGCGTGTATATTGATTGAAAAAATGAAAAGACAGACACAGGACATACCTTCATTAAAGGAACAGTCTATGGATTGAATAGGAACATATACACTCAGAAAAAAATGTACCCAATTGTACCTTTAAGGGTCCAAAGGCTTCTCACTGGGGTGGTTCCCTTAAAGATACTACCATTGTACCGTCAACTTTGGGTACTTATCAGTACCCTTATAGTACTAGTAGTCTATAAGGTAGTCTGGGGGGTTTGAGGCTGCCAGTGGAAAGGGGTTTCTTGTAGCTCATGCAGGTATCATCTACTGTCCTGTGAGTTCATGCTTTTCCTGCAAGGTTGCTGAGATCTGGTGGCAAATTGCAAAACAAAGTGCGATGAAACCAGCTTTGTTTTTGTTCCCATCATCTTCCAAACCTGATGTAACATAAACCCAACATTACTTTTACAGCTTTTTCAACATTCCCATTGTTGGATGCTGGAGTTCTTGGACTAGTCGTCACCGTTTTTGTCCAACAGGGGGAGCCATGAGGAAGCTGCATGAGAAGGTGTGCTATCAGCCTCATTAACACCAGCATAAAAGAAGCGAGTGGCTAGTTCCCCGACGCCGGACTGGTGAGGCCCCTCTCAACTTAGTTCCCTGAGACTTTCTGTGAATTCAAGTTGACTGGATTTTCTTATTTCTGCCCTCCTCGCAGGAAACCTCATGTAGCCCGCTCCTCGGACAACAGCTGACGTGCCCTCCGCAGTGCCTCCCTTTCGCATCCTCCAGCCATCAGTGCCCTGGACAGCTCCCCCCCTTGCCACAGAGAACCCTAGTCTCCAGCGCCCCAACCAACTCCTCCCTGGCAGATTCATCTCTCCCACCTCCAGATCAGAGCCGCTCCGGATTCCATGGGCCCAGAAGCTGGTCATAATTCATCTCTGTTGTTCTATATATAATATAATAATCGATAGCTGCAGCCCTGAATTATGCTGTTTGAAATGGTAAAAAAGAAATATGTTCTTAGAAGATAGATGTTATGTCAAGTTGTTGATGATTAAGTTCGTCATCAGTCCTGGTAACAGTTAGGCATCATCATGAGGTTTGTTATCAGACATGCAGCTGGGAAGAAGAGTAAAGGTGCTGCAGCTTCCTGCAATGTGACAAACACCTGTGCTGTCATAAAAACCAGCACAGCAGGTTGCCCGTGACTGGCTCATCTGGGGCTCCCTGCAAGCTGGCATTTTGCAGATAATAGCACTGATTTGCACACAAGCACAATGTCACCGTCCCCCTGCTTTCCTCTGACTTAAATGAGTAGAAATGGAAATTAAATTGAAGGCGGCGCCAAGCAAAGCCTCACTCTGATGTTTCACTCTGTCTACCCAAGCTTAGCGGAGGACAGGTTCTGTCTGAGCGGATGGATGGAGGGGGGGTCCGAGCTCTTTGACAGAATTGTAAAGCGGCAGAATGAACAGATGTCTCCCAATGATTAATGTTCCTCCCTGCCTTGCCTCAGAGGGGCTGCGTGCTCATGCATCTCTAACCCTCCGCCTCTTCCCTGGAACTCCATAAAGCTAATTTCCTCAACTCATAGCTGTCTCTTTCTTTTCTCTGACTTCATCTCGCTTCATCCCTCCCTATATTTCTTTCATCTAGAGCAGCATCTTTCCTTGCATTTTCTGGTTGGATTAGAAACAGCTGGATGCTGTTCTTGCATAAAAAACTGGACGTGCATGACATAGAGGACATACATTGTCTCATTTGGACGTACAGCCAGCGTCCAGCTGCGATGTGACGTGGCAGGACAGAGGACAGGAGAACTCTGTGTCTCAGGGACCAATGGGAGAGATGAACAGAAACTGTCAGGCCCTGTTCTCTCTTCTTACCATAATTTTGCCGGCGACTAAAAGGGCTTCATCAAGCGGTATTAGCCTGACCCCTAGTGACAGAATGGTACACTCATTTTATTTTATTATATCTAGAGAAATTCAGAAGAGCATTTACTAAAGAACTGACTGGAAAGAAGGTTTTCATGTTTCATGTTTTCTGCAGTTGTTTCTCCCTGAAAACCTGAACAATTGGTGAAGCTGTTCATTAACTTCAGGGACTCCCTCGACAGCAGAGACACGTTTTAAACAACAGCTTGAAAACATGAAGTAAAAATACTCTTCATTCACTGAGGAGAACCTGCAGCTTTTCTCTCTCAGTCATCGTCTGGCAGAGTTTCCCTGAATGAGCTCAGTGATTCAGCACAGAGGAACAGCGCCCCCTGCTGTCTCCCAGACACAAAGAGAGCCCTTTGACTGGGTCTCATGGGGGAGAATAGCCCATTAAAATCCTGCTCTGCATCATAATGAACACCAGGCCTATGGTAAAGGGCTCACATTAAATATTTAGACTCTTGCTCAATATTTCATATGGTAATTTTGTATTTAAATTGGATTTAAAATTTAATATAAATACAGAGCTAAGTGGGGTATACTGTTCTCAAACACCAATCCAGACACCTTCCATATGGCTCAGGGGAGTAAATATGACACAGGCTGCATACATATATATATATATCTGCAAAGTCAAAACACTCACGGACACACACAGACTCACTGAACAATCCCCCTGTTCTGAACCTTAGTTAGATATTCTGTCCTCTGGGAAAGTAAAGGCCACCAGAACCATTTACCTTCTGCATGTTTATAGCTGCCAAGGATTTTATGCCAAAACTTACCGGATTAAAAGGTGATATGAAGATTTACACAACTTGGATTTAGTGGAGTAACTTGCACAACATAACATTCATACCTAGAGAAATCCTGATATTCATTTAATTAAAAAACATCTTTGGGACCAGCTGGAGGAGCGTTAACAACATATTCTAAGTTTGTATCGAGGACAGAACTCATCTTTAGCTCATAGACGCTGGAGATACACACCAGCCCTACAGTCACCCTGATGGATGAGTGGAAGAAGAAAGATTGGATTTTTAAAGTGTCATTATTGCATGTTAAAGGTACATAGCCAAATTATATGCTTATACAAAACAAGACTGTCTATTCCTGATAAACTAAGTTTATATGCACAGAGTGTCCGTCCTGATAGTGTTTAGATGGTCCTGTTTAAGCCTAAATAGGATTCCAGCACCAGGTTGCAATGGACAGACATAAACAAACACGGCTCCATCTGCTGGCCGGACTGTAGAACTACCAGACAGCCAGATGGAGAATATTAAATAGAGGCCAATGGTCCTGCAATGCTGCGCAGTAAAGCAACCGTTCACTGCATTTAAAGAATAACTGATATTAATTAGATTAATTACAGTGAATCTAAATTCAAAATGCCAAACAGAATGACTGTGTAGCTTTAATGTATTTTCCTTGTTTTTTCTAAGTAGAAATATTTGTCTCGTGTGATTTTGTGAAGGTAGGCGTTTCAATATGCCTTCTTACCAAACAATGTCCCATCTAAGTACAATAAGGACATTTTCAGCTACAATCTGATAAAAATACTTGGATGCCTAAGCTGCACATTTAGAAATGAAACTTTTTTCACTATTGAGTTGTTTAGATTTTTAAACTGGGTCTTAAATGTTCCTCTTCATCATAATGAAGCAGATTTATTTTCACGCTCTAGTCAGAGTTGGCCAAGATCAGAGCATAGTTATGTTAGAGCAACACTCAGAGTAATTTACACTGATCTCTGTGGTAATTTAAGCAGAAGGCAGCACTCGTCTTAAACAATAGAAAAAACACTGGGAAATGAGACACATTAAGCATTTATCAGCAAGAATAACTCTGACTGACTGCTGTGAAAATGAATAAAAGATGGATCATTTGGTTTGCATTTTTTCATATTTTATAATCAAAAGCTGTTTTTTCATCGTTAGCTTGTTCTATTCCAGAAATCACATTTAAAAAAGCTTTTGTTCAGAAACCAAAACATCAGCTGTCATTTAGAAAACGGTTCAGAGTAAATAAAGATCCAATGCAGACTTCTAAGATAAGGAGATCTCAGTTATTTTAAGATGGCAGATATTCACTCTGACAAATGTTAAATATGTACCAATACAAACATTGAAAGTAACACCTGGTAAAACAGCTAAACTTTACCTTTAAAGTTTCACATGGTTCTAGAGATGTTTCTGTCTTTGCTTTTAAACTCTGTTGAAAACACAAATTCTTCATAATTTCTCCATAATAATACTCACTAAATATATATATATATATAATTATCTATTATTTATTTATTGGGGTAGATTTTGACGTCTTGCTTTAAATTACATAGTTTTCTGAAATTAACCATATCTATAAGCTTTAATATTCTGGATTGAACAGATAATTAACTGGTGTTTTTTATACTAACATTGTGTATAATTCTTACAGCTCTTTCCTGTAATATAAATTTAGGTTTTACATGTATTACATTTATTATTATTTACATCTAGGGGAGATGTTGACATGAGTTATGTAATGTTTCTTTTACATTTTTTCATCAATAACTACACCAAGACTCTTTCAATGTTAACTTCATCTACCGATAATGCAACATCTTGTTCTGTTTTCTGATGTCAAAAAAATTTCGTCTTTTTCAAATCCAATAATAACCTTTTTACATCAAACCATTTCTTCAACTTTGTTATTTCATACTCAGTGTAGAGTACAAATTCCATTATATTACTTTCATTACTAAATACTAAATTTGTGTACTCTGAAAATAAAACGTAATAATTTGGAAATATCAAAGATATTATTAATATAGACAAAAAAAGTTTAGGCCCCAAATCAAACCCTTTGGAGTCACTCGTTTAATTTCCATCAGTTCAGATTTCACATCTATTAGCTTTACTTTTTGTTTCCTATTGTGAAGATAACTTTTTAACCACATTTTCCTCTCATGCCATAAAAACTTAAATTGGAAATAAAAGAATTATGATCCAGAATATCTAATGCCTTTCATAACTCAATAGACACCCTTTTTATACATTTCTTTTTCTCTGTCACTGTTGTCATTTCCTTGTTAATATTCATTAAGCAGTCGCTGTGGACCTTTGTTGCCACAGCGACTGCTGATGTTCACAGCAGGCGATAACTTATGAACTGGGTCCGGTGTGAAGGTGGAGGCCACAATATGTCGGGGGAATGTGCTGCTTGGCAGAGCTCTGCGCTCGCCTTGTGCTTTTCTAGTTATTGTTAATGAGGTGGTCCACCCCCACACCAAACAACCACCCCACCCCAGATGGTTACCCGGAAATGTAATCATTTGTCAATGGTTATAATACCGTCCCCCTTCTGTGAACATTTTAGCTAAATCTGCCCGACACTTTTCAAGTTGTTTGGAAAACAAACAAACAAACTAACAGCGATCAAAACATAACTTCCATGGCGGAGGTAATAAAGTTAGAATATATATTGTACAAGAAGGAAATGGTATTCTGTCAAGAATAAAATTAGAAGTTAATAGTTATAATATTAGGAGAACAACATTGCATAATAAGAATGAACTCCTAATATTATAAGATTCCAGAAGTACTTTTGAGGTAAAGTTCTCTGCAGTTTGGTTGTGTTGATCAAGTCACTCCTTAATATGACTTTATTCTCATATTAATCCAATTTTCTGCAAAAGATCAGATCAGAAGAAATCTGCTTATTTTACTGAAGCTCTTTTTACAGTATAATAGACTTTTTATGACTTAGAAAATCTTATGCTGTGAATTATTTGTATGAGCATATTAAAATAGCGCCCTCAGTTATTAATCTCACTGTATGTCATAAACTGGTTAATTGGCCAACTCCCAAACAGAGCAACTAAAATTAAAGTAATTTATAAAAACTGAGAAATATTTAAGACATTTCAATTAGTAATTTGAGTGTAAAATGAACAGTCTAAGCTACCATTGTCAAACGTTCAAAAGTCCAGCAGTGAAAGTGAACTGGCTTAAAGTTATTCTGGTTTTAACCAAACAATCCAAGTAGAAAAATCCAATAACTATTGATGTTAAATAAAGGTACATAGAACAGTATCCACTCATCTTCTCCAACCTCTGCTTAGTCACAGCTGTTCTTCATAGACATCTGCTGTATTTTTAATTGAGAATAATGATACAATAATTCAGTTCATATCCATAGATTCATAAAAAATGTTATCAGAGGGAACCTTACAAAAAGTCTGATTTCTATTAAGAAATGCACCATCTACTAAATGCAACCACGCAGTCAATGTAAGGCTCCATGCAGAACCCAAACGCATACAGGATCTGATATCAGTAGGATTATCTAATGATAAATTTAAAAGCAGGCTTTCTGGTGATCCACTGGGTAAAGAGAACACCGAGTGTAAACCAGAACCTAGAACAGGGAGGAGAGTAACGGAAGAGACCAGCAAAGAACATGGGACCAGGTAGTTTAAATACAGGAGGTGTCAGGCATACATACACACCAGGGGGGGCCATAAAATGACTGAATACCATTTAGAGTTGCTGCAATGAAATCTCAGCAGAATGGACCATCCTGCAGCATCATTTTTTCACTGTAATTCTCGGGTGTCTTTGAGTTCAGCCTCTGTAGGTTGATAGTTTTCATCTCCATCAAATGATGCGGCCTCCTTCTGTTCCAACACATCACCCGTCCATGTCAGTAGAAATAAACAGCAAGATTTTCTCCCCATTGCAAAGCAAGCAAAGCAATGATTTCATTCAGAAATACGTCAATTTCTGTTAAATTACATGTAAACATTTAATCCATCATTTTAAATGTATTTGAATTATTTAATGGTGTATTTAATGTTGCAGTCATTTTGCTGGCTCGCTGCCTGTCCTGAACAGCCTGATCAACGTAGATTTAAAACATTTGCATAAATTGTTTCAGTAAAAAGGTGACATGAACTGTAAAGGGTTTATGTCCCATTCATTTCTACACAGAATTCAGTTTACTCTGCATGTGAGGTTCTGCTGAAAGACAAAAAATGCAAGCAAATATTTTCTGTTTCTAGCTGCTCATCCAGGAGAAGAGATTCCTGCATGTCAGTGAGTGGATGCAGTCAGCTGGTCTTCCTTTGATAAAACATTCGAACCTTTAACCCAACTGGATGATCCGACTGGACTGTCTGTAAAGTGACCTGAGATGACAGGTTTAGTGGTTTTACTCTACAGAGATTAACTGAATGCTGCTGCATTACTGCATTCCTCCTTGGTAGTGTTTCTCCTTCACTTGTGTTTAGTGTGTTTGTGTATCAGATTTAATTTAGTGCACATTTCTGTATTTCTAGGGTGTTTGCACCCCATGACACCCATAAAATACTCTAGTAGAGACGGTGTGATGAACTGACACATTAGGACATGGAGGAACTGGTAAGATGTACAGTTTTATGAGGTACGTTCAACACACTGGTGAGGAAAATCAAAGTTTGAACCCCCCCTCCCCCCACCATCATTTATATCAAACATATTGGTTGTGGCATTAATGACCACCTGATGGATGTTCAGTCCAGAAGTGTTGAGAGATCTGTCTGTTTTTCAGATTTAGATTTTTCATCTGTCTCTGTCAGGGTAAAGATAGTGACCTGTGAGATGGAGGATAAAATGAAGACAGATGAAACAACTAAGAGATCAGTGGATGAGAAAATGTCTCATCGCAGCGATACTAACAGTCTGTCCAGACCTCATCACGTTGAAGTTCAGCTCAGTGACTGATTATTTCTGTCTGCATAGTTCCCATGCAAAGGAAGGGCCATGCCTGAGGAATCTACTCCATCACTTCCTTCTTGGGCAAACCTCATAACGTCCGACGAGAGTGAAAGAAAAATGGCTGCAGGGAAGCGGCAGACATGGGTCCCAGGAGGCAGGTCTGTGCAGCGCTGTGTGCTCCTCCTCAGGGCTGAATGTTTGACAGCGAGGAGGCTGAGGACGATGACATACCTTTAGATATCCTGGATGCCATATCAGCTCCTGTAGTTATGTGGAGGAGTCCTACTGATGCTGTCACTCTCAGTTTGTACCACGCTGGCAGAGCTGTGCAAAACAGATATAGATCTTCATTCACAGGGAGTGTGTTTAAAAAAAAGATCATTTAACAATTATGATCCCGTTTATGAGGAGAACTCATCAGGGTTACCAAAGAATCTGGAAACGCCATCTTACTGGCCATCCATTCCCTGATGATTGGAGGCATTTGTCTTTGTGAATAATAGAACGTTCCTTTAATCACTGGTCTGTGGTTGTTTGAATGGGCAACGTTTAAAGTTTGTTCATCACCTTTATGATTTCAGATCCTACAAAAGTCATGTGACTCAAACAAAGAAAATCTTTAAAAAGAAATATTTTGCAACCTTCAAACTTTTGCAGGACAAGTAGAACAGACATAAATTATTGGAAACCAACCAAAACAAAACCTTCTGCAGGTTTTTTAGTGTCAGAGCACAGAAACCAGCCAAAAAAACTTTTCATATTGTTTCCAAGAAAACTAACGGAGATGATCAGGAGGTGTATATAGAGAACTATGTTCAGCGTCCTTCATGGTTTTACGTATTCTTCTGATTTGTTGGTTGAGGATGTTAAAGACTGGGGGGGAGAACCTTCATGCGTCGGCTGCAGAGTGCCGGGTCGGACCTTGTCCTTCGACCGCAGAGGGTTGGAGAGGACCCGTCCAAAGGACCATGAGGAGTCAGAAGAACACAGACAGAAACCAGAAGAACACCAAGACTCACTGCTAACTCGGAGGCTACCACTGCAGAAAATGAGAAACAAGTGAGTCATGTTAAATACGTGTATTTTTCTTGGTTTGGAGCCGATGAGACATTTGTGGATAGAAATAAATGATTTCCAGTCATCTTATTCATGGTTTATTCAAAAATCATTCCTTATTCACCCACAAAAGAAATAAATGTTGCAGTAACTCTTGGGCTTCTTTTCATCCAGTTGTTGTCGGGGTTGCTGCTGTAGAAAGGAAGGATCTCCTGTAGAGGTCTGTCTACAGCAGCTCTGGAGAGTCCTCTGACTGAAGACACTCTGTTGATGTTTAACAGTCTGATGAAGAGGATGCTCTCCGTTTGTCAGCAAGATGTTTTTTGTTTTTTTATGAAGTGTTCCTCTTGGTGAAATCATCTCCATAGGTTCCAGAGGAGTTCCTAGAACAGAGCCGACCTTCTTTATCAGCTACTTTCAGTCATTTGTTCTGATGATGGATTAAGAGATCACACTCTGTTATGTTAAAAGAGTTGTTAAAAAACAACTCTGTTATCTTATTTCAAGTGCATAAAATTTCACTATCTTAAGTGAAGGGCAAACAAAAGTCCTTTGATTTGATTTTGCGGTTTAAATTAAGGGCAAATTCTAAACATTTTACTTGTTTAAATTGTTTTTGCAGTATATAACGTGACATCCTAGCCTCAGGGTCTGGTCTGGTTAGGAGCCCATACTTGTTGATCTGAGACACCACCTTGGGAAACGGCTGGTCTACAGCGTTTGGATGGTTTATGCCGACTCATGGTCTGAATCTGCAAGCACCTGAATAAAACTGAAATGATCAACAACATCACTGTTAGTTTTCCTGCTGTTTTTTTTTAGTTGATTTGTTGTCACTGTCAGAAAGTTATGCTCAGACCAAACCAACCAATTTCACTTTAAAAAACAAAGTGGAGATTGTTTCTCCACTAAGGACTGCAAAACTCCAGTTTTGTAGAGCGAAGACAGTGAAGAGTTACAGGGACAGGGTGATTTATAGGACAGCACTGGCTCCTAAAAGGAGCTGCTAAATGAGGGAATCCTGAAGCAAATAAATCAAAACTTTTCCTTTAGCTCCAACAGTCTGTTGAATGTCTTTTATCACTTCTCTTTCTCAGTCATTTGAAGAACAAAAAACTTTGTTTCCTCAGTTGGATCTTTACACCTAATGTCTATTCAACGTCGGCTTTCTGCACCTCCAAGACACATTGTTTGGTGTTTAAACAACTGACAAACATTTACATTATTCACCTCATATAAAAACAGAAATCTACCAGCTTGGAGCAGAAAATCAAAGCCAGTTGTCCTCCATTGTTTCTTAAAACTATCTACACTCAGGGTGCTGTTGTCTAGTATGTATACAGTTGTGTTCAAAAGTTTACACACCCTTGTAAAAACATAATATCATGGCTGTCTTGAGTTTCCAATAAGTTCTACAAGTCTTATTTTTCTGTGATAGAGTGATCGGA
>JAUZNJ010026508.1:0-16680 GCA_034780135.1 Jordanella pulchra | reverse complement strand
GGATGTTTCTAACTATGATACATTTCCAGAAGTGAAAGAAAGAAATTCTAGGAAGAAAAATTATAAGAATTAAAAGAGATAAAAAATAACACTGAGTTTTATTTTAATTTACCACCAACAAGCAGTTTCTTTTTTAGAGAGTCTGGTCCAAAACCTACAACCTCTGTCTTGTCTGAATTGAGCCGGAATTAAACATTTAAAATAATTGTTGTTTTTATATTTTAACAAATGCATGTTCACTAACTGCTTATATCCACCGGGATTTATTGACAAATATAACCAAGCATCATGAGCATAGCGGTGGAAATATATTGCATGATTTCTGACCATTTTATCTACTGGAGGCATTTACACTACTTAAAAAAATAAACCATCTCTCTGCTGCTGTTCATTGCATTCTTCTTGCAAGTCACCTTTAGATCAAGAAATGCAAGAACACAAAAGTGGTCTAATACTTTTTTCTATGAATATATGTAGTAAAAAGAAGTTGCCCAAGCACCAAACCCTGTGGTACTCCACAGTTAAACTTGTAGCTTGAAGATGACTTAAAATGAATACGAACAATCTTGCCCTGTTCCCTGGATCCATGTTAAAGACTTACTAATGTATGAAATGCAGCACTGAGATCTAACAGGACAAGTACAGATACAGTCCATTATCTGAGGCCATGAGAATATCATTAGTAACTTTCACCAGAGCTGTTTCAGTGCTATGATGAGCTCTAAATGACTGAAACCTTTTAAACAGGTCATTACGGTGAAAATTTTCATTTATAATTTGCAACAATCTTCTTGTAAAATTGAAGAGATCCTTGAGAAGCTGTAACAGCATCACCCGATGATCTGCTATGGTTACTTTTTCTTCCAGGAAAGGTGGAGAACTGGGTTATAATAAATTCAAAGCTTGTTAAAAAGGTCAAAAGGACATGGTTTTAATGACAGGATGTGATTACTTCCCAATCAGTGTCAGTACAAGATCCAATGTATGACCATATGCAGGAGTAGCTGTACGGATGTTTTGAGCAAAGCCAGTTTAGTAAAATATAACCTTAAAGGCTGCATTCAGGTTTCTAAACAGTGTCAATATGTAGGGAAAAATCAGCCATGATAACGTCCATTACAGTATTTATTATTAACTCAGATAAAATGAAGAATAGAGGCCGGGTGCACGATTCAACAGAACCAACAGAAGAGGTTTTATTGCTTTAAAATCTGGATGTGGAAAACTAAGACAGAAATGGTCAGAATAACTGTAGATATTAGTTGGTCTGGAACTAATGAATAAGTCAGAATGAAAGAGGTTTGCAAAGTCTTTTCAGTGAATTTAAGATCTAAATAACTAGAAGGAAATGACTCAGCTATACTAATATAATCCATCCATTAAGAGTAGAATAGAGTTCTTTGTTGTTTCACAGTGGGCGAGTGGCAGCAGCGACCTTTTAGTGACTTTAAATGGACACATACTGACAATAAACATATGAAACAGTCATTTAACGCTTTATAAAGACAAACTGTGAGCCTGTTTAAAAGCCTAAAATGACAGAAAGCACAAAGTTCCAGAAAAAACTCCAGAAATGGTATAGAGCGTGTCAAACACAAAGATAGGGCCAGGTGTAAACAAGGAGAACATGAAGGTAGTGGCAGCTTTAGCATAACAGTAAATAAAGCAGTTTGATCTCCATCAGCCTTAAATCCAGCTAAATATAAAAGCTCAGGATAATCTCCACAAAAAGAACAATTAAATCTCTGATTTATGATAGATTTTAATTATTAAGGGCTTTATATGATAGAAGGAGAATCTGAAAGAATATTTTTGACTAACAGGGAGCCAATAAGGACACACTGTTGGAGTTGGATAATTTTATCTCCTTTGTTTGAATGTTTTCTGTTATTAGGAAATAACAATGTGCGTCACAAACCATTAAGAACTTCATGTGGCCAAAATGTGCTCCAGATCAGTGTGTGTGGATGTGTCTTCATGGCCAATCAGCTGCATCTGAAGTTGAATGCAAAAGTGTCAGATGCAATGCTGCAGATCACCTCCGCTGCAGCCAACAGACTGTCTGAAAATCCGTCTGGAGGTTTTGGTTTTGGCACCAGGAGAAAACCATTTCTGTGGCTGTATGTTTGTATTTGGAAAACTGAACAGAAAGGTCAGTTACATGAGGGGAATCCACTTTAGCTAACGTTGATATTAACTGTTGGAAGCAGAAAGATTTTACAGCCATGCTTCAGTTCTTACTGGATGCTCCGCTGTGCTTCTCTTTGAGCAGTTACTGGTTGAAGGGATGATAAATGTGCAAAACCAGCTGGTTTCTTCAGATTCTGACTGGCTGAGATGAATAGATCAGGTACGGACATTCAGTTTTTATCTCAAATCCTAATAAAAAAAAGACTCAGTTTTGCTGGACTTAGGTTTTAAGTAGAAAAATGTGTGGAGAATAAGGAGGTTAAACTGGTTTCTATGTAAAAAGTCCCCATCATGATATGGATGAAATAGAAACGATATGAATAAAATAGCGCCCTCTAATGGGAAGAGATGAGGACTGCAGGCAGGAACATCTACAGTCATGTAGAAAATGTTCCTGCGTTATCTGTGGAAAGTCTGAACAAACAACACAAGACCAAACAGAATTTGTCAAAGTTATTATTGTAGAATACTTTGATGTTTTTTTTTTCTTTCATACAGACAAAAGGTGTTGGACTTATTTCCCATTAAATTCTCTTAGATTTCAATACAGATTTAGTCTACAGTATACAGGTGTGTTCTTTCTCATATATAGATATTTATTCGCTTAAATAACAGGCAGGTAACTCTTTAATATATTCAATAGTCTTTAGATTTTTTTGTTTTGATTTTGTTTTTTTACTTTTTTTGGTCTTTTTGCAGTCATTTTAGCACAGTTAAGGCTGCATTTTCTGTCTGCGGAACAGCGCTGCATTGTGCAAGAAGAGGACCGATCTACGCCGATTATTTACAGCAACATGTGTGATGGATTATGTAAAACCTTAGCTCTGACCCCACGTACCATGGCAGTAAACACTGGTGGCAGATCTAAGAGAGCAGCCTAAACAATGCGAGGACGCAGTGCAACTTCTGCAGACTCTAGCTCTGCGTCACATCCGCTGTTCCTCTGCAGGATCCCCGTTTCACTCACATCCCTCAGGGTTTAGTCCTCTATTTACGGAGCAAATGTCTCTGAAGTTTCTCAGTGCCTCTGCACACCCCGAGGAAATAGGGTGGGGGGCTGTTCGGTGGACAGAAAACACAGCCCTCAGAATATGCTTAGGGGAGTGTGCAACCGTCTTTTTCCATCAGTGGGAGCACCGGTGGAGAGAAATTAATAATGATATACAAGCGCTTCCATGTTGTTGTTCCTCTCTTTATGAAAAGCAATAGGAATCAAAGAAACATAAATAAAAAAAGAAAAGTGTAACAGGAACATAGTACCTGTAAATCATAGATGCACATGTGCACATTTGGGCGATCTGTACAGTTGTGGTGCAGTTGTACACATTATAATTTCATCAAATATATTCTTTTTCACATTGTGTTTTTGCCGTATGTGAAACTGTCTCACAACATGATGTCGTAACGTGGCTGGATGCACGCGTGGATCGATGGCTGAGCAGAGGAGCCCGGAGCTGCACAGTCAAATATACACCGCTGCACATTCTCCCTGTCGATCGGTGCGCGCGCGTCCCCTGCGGGGCACCGACGTCGCTGAGCGTCGCTCAGAGGTGCTGGAACAGATTCAACTCGAAAGGGATGTAAATATATGCGTGTCTCTGCGTGAGAGGCAAAGAGGAAGAAAGCAGACGTGGAGAGATCATAGCACACAGAAGTGACAGTAGCCTAAATGATTTACCAACACATAGAGTGACATTAATGATACCAAATGCATGCTTCAAAAACAGACGGACCAATACAGAGTCGCCGCCCGCCGCTGCGGCGGGTCGGTGATGATGATGATGATGAATATGAGCATTCAAGACAAGAGTTTTTTACAGCTGAGGGTGTTTCCAGAGAGCGCTGCAAACATCCTGAAACACAACAGGCAGGACAGACGTGTGACTGGCTGTGTCTGAGTGTGCTGACATGGCAGTCTGTTGCATATTGTCTGCCTTGCGCTGGTGGGGAGTGGGGGGGTCGATGGAGGTGGGAAGCAAAGGGAGGAGATTAAAAGCTTCGAGGGTTTGCATTGTTTACCAAAGTCCCGCTCCGAGGTAACATGAAGGAAGCTGGTTAGTGTGTGTGGCGTGGGATGCTGAGTGACGCTTCATGGGGAGGTCAGAGGTGAAGGAGCCTCAGGCTCCGCACACGTCTGATGGTCGGCTGGGTGTTCAGATGTGGCTGTCCAGCCCTTACACACCAGGAGGCCTTAACAGAGCAACGTGTGGGAACATTTTAGGAGGAAAAGTGCTCCTTTCAGATCTCACCTGGAGACTGGCATCAGGCGGGAGGGCGGGGCCTGAAGGAGCTGAACACAGCTGTCACCCATTGAACTGGGTCTTTTAGAGTCATGCCTGTATTTATAGTGAAAAACTTTTGAGTTTTCATTAAAGCTTCTTTATATTAATGAACCATAAAGTAGGTCTTCAATCAGAGCGATTCATTTAGCTTTAAATTGATGTTCTAAATGAAAACTTCCCATCTTTCAGTAGAAAAGTGTTTCTAATGGTTTAACAGGAACTCTCACTGGTTGAACCTGATAGAACTTGGAGATTTTTAGGGCCTTTGGATAAAATTGGATGCCTACTTGGGATTTGGGACCGGATGTTCTTCCCTTTTATGGAACAAAGCCGTATCCAAAACCATCAAACATGGCAGCAGAGCAGGAGAGAACAGGGGAGTCTTAAAGGGACCTGGCCTGTGCATGGTGCATTCTTAAAGGGTTAATGCTTCACTAGCGATCAGCTTCGTCTGTTGTTTTGTTTTCAAAAAGAAAAAAACAAAAAGAAAGAAAAGGATCATAAAAGCAAACAGAAATACATGACATGAGCGGGAGGGGATGAGCCACAGGGATACATCCCAGAGACTAGCGGGGGGGCTATCCTGTTTAGACTAAACCTTCACACGTTGCAAACATGTGGTTCTGCAGCTTCATAGATTTAGACTGTTTTTCATTTCTTGTATCTGTTCCTGTTTGTTTTTTATGAGAAAAGACGAAACAAAGACCGACAAAGTGGAACGAGACAGAAATCTGTGGAGCAGGAAACAAATGAACACCAGTGGTGTGCGAGACAAATGCAGCAGAGACGGAAGTGGCTGAAGTCCAGGCGGAGCTTTCGTGAAGCGCCTTATCGCAGTGAGCGGGGGGGGGGAAGCAGGCGGCGACAACATTGAGAATGAACACTGAGTCTGAGTCAGGCAGCCAATCGTTTAGAAGCATTTGTGGGTTTTCTGGGTGTCCGAACTCCACCCGGCGAGAGGGATCAGGTTGGGTGGGGTTTGGTGAGGGTGAGGGGAGTGGAGGAGGAAATCCTCCCATTCCCCCCCCAGGTTCCTTTTTTCTGAGCTTGTTTTGAGGGAGACTGGATGAAAATGTCGCTGTGTCCTCAGTCCTCTCATGCTCAAGCCTTCCCTCCCTCCCAGACCCAGTTAGAAGGATGTCTCCACACAGAAGAGATGTGCTGGGTGGGGGGCGGGAGGTTCCACAGGCCTGGGCCTGCCTGGGTGCTTGTGGGGATGTTTGTGGGATGTTTTGTTGATGCTGTTTTTGTTCTTGAAGGGGACTGTTGAGCTGCTGCTGCTGCTGTTGTTGTTGTTGTTTCGGTTACACGGGGTCACTGGAAGGCTGTACTGGCGATAGGGCCGAGTCGGCCTGGTGCGGGCCGGGGGCTGGGCTGGAGGAGGCGGCGGCTTGCGGAGGGCCGGGTGCAGGTGCTGGTATCTGCTGAGCTCTGATTCGTCGTCCACGTCGGTGTCGTCGATCAGCGGGATGTTATGGATGAGGTCGTTGATGAGGAACTCTGGGTGGGCCATGAAGTTGTGGATAGAGTTGCGGGATTCCGGTTTCTCCCGGCCCTCGTACAGCGAGCTACGGAAGGCTTTCACCACTCGCATCTGCCGAGGTGAACAGACATGAAGGAAAGAGAGAGAAACAAGGAGAAAGTCAGATATAAGAGCCCTGGGAAGGAGGCGAGGGAAACCCAGAAACAGACCGGCTGGTATCCTCCAGGAGACAGAGAGTGAAAGACGGACAGGTGGACACTGAGGACCAGGTGGATACAGATCAGCAGAGGTCCGGAAATCTTCCACTTAGGTTTCAAAAGATTTTAAATAGCCTCACGCCAATTTTCAGAACACATGAGATCTGATAAGAATCCAACTAATTTGTCCTTTTTTGAGTCGTTATTAAAGCTTTAATAGACATAAACAAATTTAGACACCAAAGCCTTTAGATTTAGCTTTATTATAAAGTTAATAAACAATGCTCCACAGTTGTATCTGCTAATACTTGGGATATGCATTAGAGATAGATAAAAAAATATAGAACAATAGCAGCAGGCACTCAGCCATTTTAAACAAATAAACCTCCCTTCACAATATTTAACTAATAAATAAAAAGAAACATGTTAAATCTGAAAACATCCAACTTATCTGTAAAGTTTTTCAGCATCTATTCTTAAAAAAAACAGTAGTTAAATCTTACAACTTCGACTGATATATCAAATAAAAAGTTTTATTTACTAATGTTTTAAAATCAACCAAGTCAAATACCTAAAACTCAAATTTATCAATTCCTTAAATATACAATAAAACTTAAATTTATTATCCAAACATATAAAAAATATATTTATTTGATACACTTTATTTTATTATAACAGGATTGTGCTTATTTGGTAGTTTTATTGCTTCTTTTATGACACCATGTGTCCTGAGTTGTGAGGTTAAAGTGTTGATATAAAGGTAAGAAAAGTGAATATGAAATCACTTTAATTATGATATTAAACTAAGGCTTGATAATTATTTGCATTTACTTATCCTGTCCTGTAGGTGGCAGTAATACTCCATAAAGGGGGGTAGTCACGTGCCGTTTCTATAGAAAAACAACCCAAAGACCACATGTTCATGTTGAAATACAGCAATAAAGGTCAGGTAGGGATGCAGGTATATTAAAGAGATCTGCAGACCTAAACGATGTTGCTCACCGTCGCCATCTGCTGGCAGGACTCAGTGACGCATCCATCATCATATATGGGAAAACCTGTGTGATCTTTTAGGGGTAAATACTCAAAACACTGTATTTACTTACAAATGGAACAAGAACAACATGCTAACTACAGAAATAATATACAATAAGCCATGAGGCTGCTTTAGTTTAATCTGAAAGCCTTCATATGCAACCAGAGAGCTGCTGGCATAGGAATGTGTAAAGTGATAGAACGTGACTAGGCCACCTTTAAAGGGTTTGTTGCCACAAAGAAGGTAAGAGAGAAGGACAGCTAACATGCTAATCCATGCATGCAGCCTAGAAGTAAGCTATTATTTTATGCAGCACCTGCAACGATGGACGCTGGGCGTTCAACAAGGACTAATGTGCAATAATAAAAAGATATTTAGATCAATAAAAAACATAGAAATGTTTGTTTTGAATATTAACATGTGGAAGATTCTCAATAAAATAGAAGCTTTAGCTAAACTGCTCAACCCTATTTTAAACTCAACATTAGACTTCCGTTTTAAATATTTTATATTTTATAGTCAAACTTTTTGTTTGGATTATTAAGTTTCTTCTCAAATTGTGTAGGTTGATAATTTTAGAGCGAAGATATGTTGACCAGCTGAATGCCAACACAACATCCACCTGATCTTGCATCTCAAAAGAGCAAAAACGTGGGAAAAAAAAAAAGAAAGAAAAAAGGCATTTTTAAAATTAGTTGAATGATGACAGGTTTGTCAGTTCTCACACATCAACCAGGCACCAGAAGGGACCGAGCCGCCACCATCACAAAAACATCACAGAAGCTTCATCCAGGCACGGTGGGTGTGAGTGTGTGTAAGACAGTCACACCGCCACATCGTACGCATGCAGGAAGACGCCATGTTAGGCACCAATGAAGAAGAAGCAGGATGGTCAGTGTTAGTTAATGTGGAATAAAATAAATAAAAGAAACTGTCAGGAACCTAAAGCAGTGATTTCACACAGAAAGAAGAGGCCATGCAGCAGTGAGTAACGGAGTAACGCAGCAGCTGAAGTTGTCTTTTTTTCTTTGCAAAGCTGAGGCTGATGTCTGCATGCATCATACAGTTGTCTGTCATTAGGGCTGTATGTTAAAGAGCCGTTTCAAACACGCACAACAGTGAGTCAGTCCATTAGGCAGTCAGCATCTTTTTCTGCACGCATACACACATGCACATGGGCCAAATGTTCTGCAGCCATGCAAGGAGTAAGAAGTAATAAAACGAATTACATATACTGCAAAACAGAAGAGTGACGTCACAGAGAGTCAGCAGCTCAGAAGTGTGTGATTGAATAGATTAATAGAAAAAGACGGTGATCGGTTGAAAGGCCGGGGTGCAGCCGGGGCGTCAGCTCTGTCATATACAGAGGCAGCCAGGTCATGCTGAATCAGAGCAGTGCCCCCCCCACACACACACCCACACACAGCAGAGCGAGTTTCATCAACACACTTTAAGGAGGATTATGCAGTTAATGGTGTCCAGGAGCAGCAAAACATTCCTTTGCCGTGGTGGTTTGGTCCATGCACCCATCCCTCAAACCCAAACAGTGGAAAAGAAGCAGCATGAGCTCAAAAAAAAAGGAAATAAAAATACAGGCAGTTCAGTGCAAAATACAGACAGGCAGAGGCAGGCAGAGCCCTACATAGAGACGAAGGAAATGAAGCTGCAACACTGACAGGAGTCCTTCATGTGATCATGAGAGGTGGATGGAGACCAGTGCTGCAGGAGGTCCAACTGCAGGAAGTCTCTAGATATGAGTCTGACTCATGTTCACACATAGACACACACACAGACAGACAGACGGACGGACGGACGGACGGTCAAGCAGTAGGTTCAGTGCTTATCTGTTTTTCCAAAGAGCCTTGCAGACTGTAGAAAAACACCTGATGCAGACTAATAATGGATCAGAAAGGCACGTTCTCGTTTCTTGCGTGTTTTATTTTATCTTCGTGAGTAAACTTTTGAGTATATGCCGCCCAAGCAGAGAGCTCTGCTGCGTTACATACAGTATTCCTCTCACACTTCTCTTTTCTCTCTCTGGGCTCTTTCAGCAGTTTGATAAAAAGAAAAACACTGATGGTCAAAGTTAAAGGAGAAAAACAGGCTCTGGCTGCTGCAGTCAAATCAACTGCCGAGGAGAAGAAGAGCTGCAACATAAACACAGGGTAGATGTCTGGGTGATGGTGAACTGGAATCCACTCAAACACCTTCCTCCATTCTCAGCTAAAGCTGGACTCTAGTTTCCATCTGAACATCTTATTCTTTCACCATCAAATCGAAGAACTGTGTGTGTAGGATCGTTACAGAGACCCAAAGGAATCAGGCAGACCTGAGCAGCCTGGAGCAGGAAGCGCTCTACGCCGCTGATCTCCCTCCATCCCACTGGGATTGTTTATTTCACCATTTTCTGCTTTAATCTGATGATGACTTTCCAACCTTTAGTGAATTTCCTGAGAGATTTTCTAATGTTTATCTTTACCTGCAGCACATCTGTGGATCACCTCTATTTTATTTAACATTTAATCGTTTAAATTGTCCATTTGTATTTGGTTCCTCATTATTTCCAAACAACTGCAGCTGCTTTTATCTGATCATTGATGTAAGATGTGAACACTGGTCTTACTGTGTATCCACGGGTTTTGAATAAATCATGATTTTACTGCCAGTTATACACAGAACATCCATGGAGACATTTGTAGAAAACTGTCAGAGGTCTGGTGACGGGGGAGTAGGTCAGTGCTACATTCTATCTATCTATGGAAGCTTTAGGGGTGGAACAACCAAACATCCAGGGATGAGGCTTAGAGGACAATCAGGCTTTCACACAATCATCCTTGTTATTCCCCCCTAATAATAAAAATCCTCATTTAAGAACTGGACACTGTGTTTCCTTGGTAGAAACATCTTTTTCGATGTTCTGAAGCATTTAAATGTCACAAGCATAAAAACATCTGATTCTATATAAAAAGCTGAAGAAATCTAGGATGACGAGATTATATTTATTAGGCTACGTATTTATTAGCTGCCAATTCTTGCTGCTTGTACTTAATAAAACTATAAATCACTGAATGACTTTCCTACAAAATACTTTACAGACTTGCCATCAGTGGATCAACAGCCAGACCTCTCAGGTCTACCGGATTAAGTCTAATCTGCAGAACCAAACCTGGAGAAGCAGCTTTTATATGCGTCACTATTCTGGAACAAAGTCCCAGAAAACTGTAAAAGCTCTAAAGTTGCTTGAAATCCACATTAAAAACAGATTTGTTTAGATCAGCTTATGACTGTGGGACAATCTGAGCCAAACAGTTTTATTAATCATCTCATTATTTTTGTCTTTATCATTTAATGTCCTTTCCCTGTGTTTTCCTATTACTTACAGCACGTTTAACAGCCGTCTCCTGAAATGTGCTATAAATAAACTTGCCTCTTTTAATAACGCAGCTGTTACAATAACGTAAAAACAATAATGTCATCCAGAGAAAAATAATAAACCAGAGAACCAGAGGAGGAGAATCTCAAAAAAGAGCCTCTTTTGTCTGTTCAGTGAGTGGAAGATGCTACGGTCCAGCGCGGTCTCACTACGGCTCTCCTGGCTGTAGAGTCTCAGACACTGATGGCGTAACAACAGTAAATCCTTCAGTTTAAAGCAAGTGGACTTGAATGGATGCAGATTCAATTTTCTGGACCGCAACGGTCCGCACTAACAGCACAACACTAGTTCCCCTCAGGTTTTCATTTTTAAAGGGAAACTGTCATCTCCAGATGGTCGGGTCTGATAAGGCTCCATCTATCCTCCTCGTCTCAGAGTTCAAACCAAAGAGAATGATGGGGATTTTAATTTTACCTCAGGCTGCTCGGCAACATGATTCAGAGATGTAAACCTGCGTCACATAAAGCACAAACTTAGTGCTTGCCCCTTCACGTCCCCTCCTTACTGCTGCAAACTGTCACAGTCCGGACCTGAATCTAACGCTCATTTAAAAATATGGAGGAGGAAGTAAAAACAGCTACGCTCCACGCTTTCATTGAACATCCCGACTTCAACCTGTTTATTTTTGATCTGTAAACCAATTTTGTAGATTTGAACAGGATTTCTTTTTATTTTGCATGACATAACATTGTAAAGAGATGAAGAGATGATGTTTGATCCAAACATGAACCCCAGGTGTGTCCTCATGATGATAACTATCAGCCCAGGCCTTTCTAATGCTACACCTATGGGTGATGGAGGGAGGGGGACTGAAGGTCAGCGTGGGGTGAAATGAGGCGGGGGTGATGGAAGGTTAGGATAAGCAACTGAGAAGGCAAATAAAGGCAACCAAATGAAGACGCAGCACGCATGCATGCACACTTATTCACAGGCATCCAGGCACTAAGTAGCTGCACAGGTCAAACTCCGGCTTGCCGATATGTCTGCAGACCAACGTTCCGTGCATCCAAGCCCACTTTCATCAGACAAAACGCAGAACTGACATTCAAAATAAGAAATGAAAAAGGAAGGGTGCAGCTATTTTAATAAGACCATGGAGATGATAAAAAAAACATGAGGTGAAAACCAAAAGAAAAGGGAGAAAAACGGGATGGAAAAGAAAAACGTACTAAATAAAGCTTATCAGTGCGCTACACAAGAGCCTGCATTTAGATCCGTTCAAATCTAAATAGCTCTATGTATGAAGAAGAAGAAGAAGAAGAAACCATTTCTCCTGCAAACAGGGAACCTGCAACGTCTCATCAATAGAGGAAGAGAGAGCTGTGATAGTAATAGAGAGAGGCGAGGAAAAAACAAAGAGGTTTGGACAGAGAGAAAGAAATCAGGACTTTCTGAAGACATGGGGGGGGTAAACGTCTGACGTCAGAGCTGGAAATGCTGTTACATAATTAACCAGTTGACAACATTGCAGCACTAAACAAAATAAGAGCAGCAGAGGAAGGAAAGGAAAAGAGAAGCGCTCCTTAGGTTTCTGCTCAGAAACAGAAGTTATGGGCTTTTATACTCGAAGGTTTACAGTTTAACAGAAGCCGTATGGAAGCTTTTTGGTGAGGAGAATGAATTTGATGGCAGCGAGATATAATTTACCATTTTTAAACCTCATTTTACCATTTTCACAGCGGTAGTGTACAGCCTTATCATGATAAAGAGCAAATAAAAATGACACCACTTGTTAGAGATGTTAAGCAAAGGTGAAAACCAAATGAACTACGCTTGACCTCATATGCAAACATAAGAAAAGGAGGTGCAGGAGGAGCTGCACTGTACTCCCTGAACTTTAGGAGGGATGTCACAGCCGACATGCAATTCTCTTCTTCTTCTTTTGGTTTTTGAATCCGTTCCAAACTGTGACACCTCGTACAAAGAGAGAGCAGGCAGACGCCTCCTGCACCCACCGACACTCAACAGGAAAACAGTCTCTGGCCTGAGACGGACACTGGGATTGGACGAGTCCAGATCAGACCAGAACCACACAGCTGGTCAGGAGTGGGTGCTGTTCCGATGGGAGAATAAGGAGGAAAAACCAAACAAAAAAAAAAAAAGCAAAAACAGAGGAGACATTGCACACACACGAGCAGCGGACGAGCCGAAGGGGACACAACCATGGAGAGTAAAAATACCGCAGTCCACGTGCCGTGCAGCAGTGTACAAGAGTGTTAGTGTCTGTGGATGGGTGTGTGCGAGTACATGTGTGTGCGTGTCTGTGTGTGTGTGGGAGATGTGTGTGCATGCTTTCGGCAAACTCACTCCCAGGGGCTGGGCTGGTATTGGCTGTTGCGGTGGAGAGAGCTACGTGAGAGGGGGTAGAGATAGTGTTTACGTCGTGGAGCTGACTGAGCACGGAGGAGCGCCGTCTCACTGCTCCCTGAAAGGAACCGCTTCGCTTGAATGTGCTCACTACCTCCATCTGCAGGACAGAGACAAAACAGCAGCATCACTCAGTGAGGGGAGGAGGGTCTGGCCTGAGGGGGGGGGGTTGGGGCTGGGGGGGGGCTTTAAAAATGATTTCTCTGGCCCCGATGAAATGATTGGGTTTCCTATAGTTTCCTTTTCCATTGTCCCACTTCACTGCCCCCCCGACTCAATCACCTCTGGTCTTTCCTGCCAAGCAGCTGAATTTTCTTCCAATCTTTGCAAAGTGGTCTGTTTAATAGATCTATAAAGATTCTCTCTGAAAGTTTTTAAATTCATCTCCTTGTATTTTTTAATTCATTTATTTCATTTTCTATTGAATTCCTGACCAGTTTTGGTTTGGTTGTGATGATTTAAACTAAAGCGATACCGTGCAACATTTAGCCACTAGGGGCACTAGATCTGTAACTTCCAGACTTAGCTAGCTAAAAGCAGCTAGCAGCCCTATATTGTCGTCCATTTCAGCTGATAATTGGCCCAAACGTTTCGCAGTGTTGTTTTAATACAATAAAGCCAAGAATCATTTTAATGTTGGAATCTCCAGTAGCACAAGCTACACTGATTTATCAGGTTTAAATCTAAAGAAAAAAGACACAAATATCAAATTGACAGAGTCGTTGTGTAACTGCTGAAACTGATGACTCTATTAACACGTGTTATTCACGCTGTATTATTACCTCTGCTAATAATCAGGTATATTTTCATAAGCGAAGAACTTTATAGTGGTTAAATAATAAGTCTGGTTAACCAGTTAGCAAAGCGCCATGATAGTCTGCCATCTTGAAGGTATAATACAGGGATGAAAGACGACTAATGTATGGAATAACAACGCATTTCTCCTTGCTGGAAGTTCAGTGAGATTAAGAGGCAGCGGTGACGATCATTTGGAGACGTTAACCCAACAAGTGAAAGTTTGAACTGTTGCAGCACAATGCAGGACCATGCATATGCAGCAGCAGCACAAGAAACGGTTTCACCATCCCCCAAGAAAGGGAAGAAGCGAACTTGAAAGACAATGAAACCAGAGACATCAGGAAACGAGGATAAACACCAGGCTAGCTTTCTCCAGGTGGGAGGAGCTTATTAAAGAGAAATATTTTAAAAAGAAGCCTGAAGTCATACTTCTCCTTAACATGTCAGTGAATTGTACAGCCTAAATTAGCCTAAATTAGCCTAAAGCTATTTTTTCCATTCAGCTTAATTAGACAGTAGATCTCACAAACATAAACCAAACTTGCTCGGACTAAATTGTAGGTTTAAGTGGGTTTAGTAGCTTTCAAAGCCGCGATGACCGCTGGTGTTTTTTTACACAGGAAATACCAACTTGTAGAGATTTCCCTTCACTTCGGACACATGGCGGCTACCGTTGCCTCTGCAAGTGTTTGAGGTAGTGACACGCTGGGATGGGCCTTAGTTTGAGTGAAATACCACCACATCACCACTAGATGGCAGTAATTCTTACACTATATCCCATTAAGATCATCCTGAAAAAACTGTTAGCATATAATTTGGCATACCCAAGAGGATCAGATATGAGGGATTGCTGTCGACTCAATGATTCGATGCAACTAGCTGGTTTTCCTTAGATAGAAAACTTTTAACTAATCTGACTGTGTGATTTGAATAAATTGTCTTTGTAAAGTGCCTTGAGATGACGTGTTGTGATTTGGCGCTATAGAAATAAAATGAATTGAAAATGTTGATATTTTTTACTATTTCTTTTTTAGATTAAAGGGGTGTCTGAGAAAAATGAACCATAGTTTACAGAAACATCTTCAGTTGTTTATTTGTTTTGTATAGTTTCGATAAAAACTTAGTCATCAAAGTAGAAAAAATCCACAAAGGACTACAAACTAAAACCTAAAAAGAAAAGAGTTTTGAAAATCTCTTTAGTTAAGAGGAGCAATAAGTGTTTGTTCTGAGGCAAAACTATGGAAGTCCTTAGAAGAAAATTAGTTTTCAAACTGATGCAAGATTTGTCTGCAAAATTTATTTTTGTAATCATTCGTTCTGCTCAGCATGTCTGAAGAATTATTCAGACTACTTTACAAAACTACAAGAAAATCTGGCTGCTTAGTGGAAAATATGAGCCAGCTAACATTGGATTGTAATGGTATATCTGTATATGTTTGTGCTCAGACCAAATAATCTGACTGAAAACTGTAGATATTTAAAGCAGGCACTAAAACAGACAGTCTGGCCCAGCTCTCTGAGAAGAGCTCATGTTCATGCAGGTAATTGTTTTTCTTCACATTAAACTGAGATCATTTTAATAAGAACTCCACAGATACGCAGCACTCACACACACAAATAAAACAACACGCTTGTTTTTCCCCCTCATGGTGACCATGTGCTTAGAAGGTACCACCTCCAAGACTGAGAAAGCCGTTTTGAGAGGATTTAGGTAGAACCGAAATGTCAGCTGTGTCGGAGAGAGAAAATAAACCATTATGTTTGGCACATTTCAGAGGAACAGCAGAGACCGGATGAGATAGCCTGACTTTTGAAGAGTAAGAACAAATCAGAATAAGATCTTAAACTTGTCCGAAATTCTTAGAAAATAAAGACTCGATATTTCTAAGGAGTTCTTTACCTCTTTACAAAAGTCTGTTCCTTAAGCATGAGAAGACCATGATACTGGCAGTTTATCTGGGTTGGGATGGATTTCAGGAACTGTCTCACTGGATGATTGGCGTTAATAAATTAACATCAGGCTCACAGTTTTCCTCCGTTCACCTCAAATAAACTGCACACGGGTCATGGCCGAGTGAAGGTTCAGGTTGAAATGTCTGGGTGTCCGTGCTCCTGTCATAAAGTTACGGTTACAGTTTCAACTGGAGCTCCTGTCAAATACTACCTGAGTCTGGATACGGTTGAGGCCTCTGAACCAAAGGATCTGTCCGCGGCGCAGCTCCCGCTCTGCACAGTCAATCTCCTCCTCATCCTCGGCCAGCTCCTCGCCTTCCTCCTCCCCGGGCTCCAGGCCAAGCCCCGCCTCTTTCAGACATGGCAGTCGCTCTGTTGGCACCGTGGCGATCACCTGGGAGCCACATTTGTTGGTATTAGGATAGACTGCTCCTTGATTTTTTTTAAAGAAAAATCAAAGCAGTCCCAGATTAAGCCAGATTATGGCCATTCCAGCTTTTGGAATAACAGGGGCTCAGATACTGAAATGCAGAAGAACTTCTAGATGGTTCTGGATTTTACTAAAGAGAAACTGACGAATGTCGAAGTGCAGGAATCCAATCAAAACTTTATATTTACCCGTCTAACACTGAAAAAAGTGCTTTAAATCCCAAGACTCAGTATGCTTTAACATTTATATATTTGACATAAATGTCCAGCCTTTTCTATGCATCCAAGGTGTACTATAAAACAAATCATAACACATCAAGTTTGAAGTTTAGTTTAGTGAATACATTAAATCTATGTAAATATGTTTTTTTGTCTGTAACTTGGTCTGATGTTCTTAAAATCTACCTCTGGATTCGAATCCATTTCTATCCAATTTCTGCTGATCCAAAATGCTGCAGCCAGGGTATTGAGGAAAATTACAAACAGAGATAATTTTTTGTTCATATTTTACC